>CAKAOI010039372.1:0-55159 GCA_916701655.1 Sebastiscus albofasciatus
TATTCAGGAAAAGCCATACTTTTATTTGGGATCTTTCTAAAAGCTCTGTGGATATATTATTTTTTTTGTAATATTCGTTTACATAAAGATTTGATCAATAACACCTTTAAAATCAGTGTGAAATATTCCTACTAAGATACTACTTTTATTTATTTATTTTTAGATATTTTCTCTTTTTTTGAAGAAAGACAGGAAAGGGGGAGATAATATGAATATACTAAATTATTAACCTCTAATATTTAATCTAACATGAAATCTATGGGCGTGGTGACGTCACGTCCGGGGGGAATGCTCGGCACTTCCGGGTCTGTCCGTGCGGAGGAGAGGCGTCGCTGCGGAGGATCATCAGCATCCAGAGAGATACAAAGAAGAGGCGACAATGGCCGAGATATCTCTGTATCTCACTAACGTTAACGTGTCGATAGGACAGAGCATGGAGGTGGAGCAGGTCGGTAAACAGCTCGCTCCTCTATAGTCACCACATTGTCTTCATATTCACGTTGTTTACTGTAATGTGTCTATAATGATGTCGCCCAGTATAGATCCTGCAGCTTGTTGTCACTTGTCAGCTGTGTCATGTCGGTCTGGTTGGTCATGATATATCACACTAGAGAGATGGGTCTTTGACTAAGTGACTCCTTCATAAAACAGTCCCATAATAACACACACACTGTCTTTATGTCTGCTTGTGATATCTTGTCTTGTCAGACTCAGAGGAACCCCAATAACAACCCTGCTAGAGGCTTTGAGAGTGTGGAGCTGGGGGAGCTGGACAAGAGAGAGGAAGAGGAGGAGCAGCAGAGGGAGAAGGTCCCCCGCAGGATCATCCATTTCTCCAGCGGGGAGACCATGGAGGAGTACAGCACCGACGAGGAGGAGGGAGAGGACAAGGAGCCAGAGAGGAAGGACCTGCTGTCCTCCCCGGGCGATGCGGTGAGGGTGAGGATTCATGTGTGGAGGGAGACAGGGAATTCATGTGTGTGTGTGGGTGCAAGGAGCTAAATGAGGACAAGGGGAATGATGGAGGGAGGGTGATGGGAGTGTTTGGGAATATGTGTTTACTGTAAATGATTTAAAGAGGACCTATAATGCTTTTTTTCCCCTTTCCTTTAGTGTGTTATATAGTTTTTTTGTGGGCGTAAAATGTCTGCAAAGTTGCAGAGTCAGCATCCAAAGGGAGTTACTCTCCCCCACAGAAACACTGCTCCTGAACTGCACCTTGCTTTAAGGAGGAGCTCAAACAGAGCGTTTCAGACAAGAGGGTGAAAAGAGGTGCTGCATCACAGCCACTATGAGCAAAATAAAGCTTTTTTTTTAAGCATTAAAGCCTGTAAAGACGTTCTAGTAGAAACCCAAAATACAAGTATGCACCTAACAATAAGCATACATAGGTCCTCGGGATGTCACGGTACCAGAAATCTAGTAGTCGATACCAATACCAGTGAATTTACACGATTCTCGATACCAATTCGATACCACGGTAAAAAAAACAATAAATCCCCTGTAATTCAACACGCACTCCTTTATTAAAACATTTGAACATTACAAAAAACAGAGGCATGTAGCCTTTAAGTAATAAATAAAAAGAAGTGTCTATTAACATTGCAAAACAGAACAGTGGCATGTAGCCTTCAAGTATTTAAAACAAACAATATTGTCTTGATGTCTGTCTTTGAGTTGCTTTGCTAAATTGGAAGTATTTCCTCCTTTGGAAAGAAAAGTATGACGGCACCGTTACTGCACCGCATACTGGTTTTTGCTAATCTATTATTACTCCTTCTAAATCCGCCTCGAACGCAAAGTACTTCCACACCCGACTCTCGCTATTTGTTTTCTCAACGAGTTGAGGCGGAGGTTGCGCTGCAGCAGCACTTGTTGCCATCTTTCACGACTTGTGTTGTTCTTTTTATCCGTGCTGTTACGGCATTCTTTTACTTCCTTCATTTCACGGCAGATGAGAACAATTGTAAGCGCATAATGCCCCCATTAGATCTGGAAGAATCGCATCTCCAGTACCTCCTCTCCGTTTTCTTCGGTACCGTCACATTTTTTGAATTTTGGTACCGAGTTGGTACCGAAGTATCGGTTCTCGTGACATCCCTAATAGGTCCTCTTTAAAGAAGAAGCAAGAAGAGACACAGTAAATCGAGTACGAATCTAACAGTGTCCTCCTTAACGCACATTTTTTTGTGTTGCAGTCCAAGCTGACCTGGGGTCCATACTTCTGGTTTCACATGTGGAGAGCTGCCACATCCACCATCTCAGGTTTGTCAACAGCATTATTTTACAACCTGATGGACCTCTATGGCCATCTAGCATGATTGTCTTTGATCATCTAACTCAAGTTTTCTGGTATGCACTGAAGCAGGTTAACTTCAGAGGATCTGATCAGAACTTGTACTGACCTACAGTATCAGCTCACTGTAACATTGAGTCATCATTCTACGGGGTCACAACATGGACAAAATCACCGAGGTTACAACAGAGTGACGACACATGGTGGTGGGCAAAACTCAGGCAGCACCGACGACGATACTAATTGAAAACTCGCCCTGATTGGCTAACGGTAGCATGCTGCTGTTTGCTGTTTTGATCCCTCAGTCGGAAACGTAACGCCAAAATGTCAACATGATATTGCAGATATGTCCGATTTGAAAATTAAATGAATGTTAACTAACATTGGCTTTCACGTACGCTTACGCTAATTTAGAGTCGTAACGAAGTCTTGAATCACTTAATTTGATTTCCTTAGAGTGTGGGCCGATCACCCTGTCATCACCCGATCAACCTAAATAGAAGAAACATTTTTTTACCATGTCTTACCATGTCTCCTGGTTTTGAAGCAGGGCATCTACCAAACAGAGAGATTGTAGTTTACCACACTAACAGGCTAATGAATGGTGATTAAAGCTGCGTGTTAATTGCACACACTGCTGCGCACACTGCTAATTAGCTCAGTGTATTATAAATGCAGACAGACCTTATCAGGCATTCATTTATTTACCTCACTACTTTTTATTCTCTTACTTTTGCAGCAGAAAGAGCCTTAATTTACATCAAATAAATTCTGGACAATATTGTCATTGTTTTGTGTTATTAATTGATTTCCAATAAATATATATACACACATTTGCATAAAGCAGGCATATTTGCACACTCCTATGTTGATAAGAGTAATACACACTTGACAAATCTAACTTCCTTTAAGGTACATTTTGAACAGATAAAAAATGTGCGAATAATTTACAATTAATAATAATAATGTGATTAATTGCGAATAAATATTTTAACCAATTGACAGCCCTAATAAGAATTTTTACCAATGTTTTAAAATGATATATTGTGTTACTGAAGCTGCAGACCTGTCTATATTTTGGAAACCTGTCTATATTTAGACAAATCTGAATAATTGATGCTGCTCACACTAAACCCAGCATCTGTGAAGTTAGCGGAGGATTGGAACAAGAATATGTAATGTCTTACAAAGATGGTACTTACTTGTTTTTTTCTTTTTCATTTCACAGAAATATTGCTTCATTCATAATGGAAAGAATTATCCTAAAAGGGTGCTGCATCATTAGTGGAGGATATTGGATGTAGACTTTAAACAGATTAAATTTCTCCTTTCTATTTATTATTTTCCAGCATGTGACTACCTGGGGGAGAGGATGGCCTCCCTCTTCGGGATAACATCGGCCAAATATCAGTACGCCATTGATGAATACTACAGGATGAAGAAAGAGGTATGTTGCACTCAGGTTCTGCAGTTATGAATCGTGGTTTTGTTTAACAGCTGATGTAATTCCTTCTGGTGTCTGCGTGTCAGAGGGAGGAAGAGAAAGAGGAAACCCGCCTGTCAGAAGAAGCAGAACGATCTTTTGACCAGCTGCCGTCTCGGGAAGACGAAGACGAAGACGAGCCAATCACAATTGCAGACCAGCCAGATGTGGCTCAGCCCGATGTGACCTATCAGATCGAGGATGAAAACCGGGCATCTTCGAACACCATCAGAGTCCCCGCTATCGTCACGGCGACCTAACCATCCCCTAGAAATGGACGTTTGCGCTTTAATGTCTGTCTGTTTGTTCAAGAAGGAACACTGTCTTGTTTCACCAAGCACCGTTTGGTTTGTGTACGACACGGCTTTAGATGGGCAGTGCTGCTGTATTGTGGTTGTTTGGCGAGGACAGTGGTGGTGGAGTTACTCCGCTGACTAGTAGGTGTCCCTATGCAACAGTGTAGCAATTGATAAAGTAACTGCTGGATGATGGTTACCTTTGCACGGCAGCTGGATTCTCACGGTGTCACGAGATCATGTGAGAATTGCATATCACATATCAAACGAAAAATCCATCTCGTCCAGCTTCAAGTAATGCGTTTGTGTCCAGCAAGCCAAGGCCAACGGACCAATCAGTGTCCTGTGAGGAGCTACTGGCAGCTACGGTTTGCTAGCTTGTCTAAACAACAAAACAATGGCAGCTCCTGAAGAGTTTAGCATCTATGCTGCAATAGCATCAGTTCTATCAGAACCGGAGAGTATTTGTTCATTGAATGAAGAACGGTACTGAAAGCTTTACTTGATGAAAAAGATGTTTTCGCTCTTCTCCCGACTGGCTTGGGCAATAGTTTGATTGACAGGTGGTTCATCCAATCACCTGCTAAAAAATTTTCCAAAATGTTTTCAAAAGTGTCTGCAGAGCGCATGGCATCATACTCTGAAAACCACGCCCACCGGAGGGGAAACAATCGGTGCCACAATATGCAACCAAGGGCTGAAACATTAACAAAATGCCTGTAGCTAACTTAAAATGTTCAGCATGTCAAAAGATTATTGTTGCACCACACGTCTACCAGGGGTGCAGTTGATAACTAAAATGATGGGATGGAATAAGTTAACTGTTAGCGAGCTAATGTTAGCTGTGTTAGCAAGCTACTGTAGTTAGCTAAGGCACTTGCAAACAAAATAGTATAGCTTTATAGCTTTCTGATGTATCCATATTCCACTATAACACAATTTCCATACTGTCAAAATGCTTAAGCTTAACTTACAGAAATATAGTTAGCATAAAACTGACATTTGGACAAAATGCTTTCTGCACATGTAACGTCAGGATCCCAC
This sequence comes from Sebastiscus albofasciatus, assembly GCA_916701655.1. NCBI lineage: Eukaryota > Metazoa > Chordata > Actinopteri > Perciformes > Sebastidae > Sebastiscus > Sebastiscus albofasciatus. Next base: position 5,120 of record CAKAOI010039372.1, read on the forward strand.
AGTTTTCCCATTCTTCTTGCTGCTGCCTCACGTTTTATTGCCTGTATCCATCAGTTTTTTGGTTCGGCAGCTTATAAAAACTTAGTTCTGGGTTCTTTACCCTGTTGGTTGTGCATCCCACCACACAGCAGCTTTTAGGCATTTTTCTGTTGTTTGCTAGCAGCCTTCATGCAATACAAAGTCAATGGAGAGCGATGAATAGTTTTTCCCCTCGAGTGTGGGCTGGACTTAATTGTGCTCTGTCTCTATGACAGCTTCCGTTCTGCGTAACAACAAACCATCTGGTGGGTCGGGTTGAGGTAACGGAACAACATATTTCGATCTTTGTCAAGTAAATAGTAGTACATTTTATTTGCATAGCATAAAATCACAAATTTGCCTCAGGGGGCTTTTTAAACTGTACAGGATACGACACCCTCTGTCCTTTACAGTACGACCCTCTCATCGGATAAGGAAAAACATTACCCAAAAAAAACCTTTTAACAGGGAAAAAAATGGAAAAAACCACAGGAAGAGCAACAGTGGAGGAATCCCTCTTCCAGGGCAGACAGATGTGTAATAGATCATAGATATAGTCTTGTGTACAGAGTAACAGCATAATAAAAATACAACATAGACAATAAAAATGATACATATCATGTGAAACATATAGAAAGAGATGGATCCAGGATGATGTCAAGCAGCTTCCAGGCGTCGCTAAACAGATAGACCATGGAAGGTTTTTATTTCACAGTTGCTTTGGTAATGTAAACGGATGTTTCCCATGACAATAAGCCCCTTAAGACTGAATGGTAAATGGACTTGCATTTATAGAATGCTTTTCTAGTCTTCCGACCACTCAAAGCGCTTTACACTACATGTCACCATTCACACACATTCATACACTGATGGCAGAGGCTGCCGTGCAAGGTGCCAACTTTGCCCATCAGGATCTAATCTAAATACTCATTCACACACCGATGGCTATGCCTTCGGGAGCAATTTGGGGTTAATTGACATGTGACCCAGAGCAGCCGGGGATTGAACCACCGACGTTCCGATTGGTGGACGACCTGCCTTGATAGAGAGGCTAAATCTACTGGAGGACGGAGGTCCAGGTCCGTCATGTGGAACAAGGCACCAACAGCCAGGAGAGGCAGAGAGAGTTCCCAGAACGGCTTAATATTATTGTCGTCAGCAGGACTACTAGGCTTAAATTATACATTGAGACTGAGACCGACCCGCCAGCAGAATAGTAAAAGAATAACTAACCAATTAATTGAAAGTCAGGGCAAAAAAAGATGGGTTTTGAGTTTGGTTTAAAGGGCTGCACAGAATCAGACTGTCTGATGTCCATAGGGAGGTTATTCCAGAAGAAGGGGGCTGTTGCTTGCTGACTTCTTTGGATACATTGAGTTCTGTGTGTGTTGTGAAAAACATGTAATATGAGTCCGAAAATGTTATATAATGTGCCAATTAATCTGCCGACGCGTAGTTTTGTTCACATCGTTAGCTCGTTTAGAGCGACAGCTTTCCATTTGGGTTAGTTGTTACATGATCCAGCAGCTATTGCATTATCAGTTGCTACAGAATTTGAACGTCTGCTTTGGAGTGAAGGTTACATGTTGCTCCCCCGTGCCTCGGAATCGACCGGACACTGTGCCTAAATCACCAATACAGCCAAGTCAGTGACAGATCTGGACAAAAGCATAATATTTGAAAATGATTTCAAGACGTAAACTATAGCCTTTTGATTCAGCGAGTACACACTCATTCAAATATGTGATGCATGTACAAACGAGCTGTTTTGTCCAGATCTGGTCAAACTGGTGCATTCATGATACACCTGGCTGCACCAAAGAGCTGGCCATTTTAACACTCCCTCGCATGTTAATTTGCTCTCTGTGTCTTTTTTGTATTAATGCTTGTATTTGCACTCGCTGTCTGTGTGGAAACACGGAGCAGATTTAGCCTTGGTTAGCGAATCATCCGTGGAGACCTATTGACATTTTGTTAAACAATGAAAACGGGTTTAGGTGTTCTATGTTGCTCTTATTATCTGCCTTATCTACTATGGATATAAGCATAGTGGATGTGGCGTGTAAGCCTTCGATAATGGCAGGGAGCATTGTTACACTAAGTCTGTATAAAGACAAACTTACCTTTTTAACTGTTTTTTAGTACGATTTTTGATATTTATGTATTTATTTTACTGAACTGACGGAACACTTAATTTAAGCATATTTTCTATTGATTTAGTACTGTAACACTGTAATGAACTGTTAATAAAAATCATAGTTATTGTCTTACTTTATACTCTTTGTCTGTTTGTAAAAAAAATTTCCAACATTTCCAAATCAATAAGTTGGACAGGTCCAAATGGGAAAGCTTTATTATTTTTCTAAGTCAGCATTGGCAGTTGTGCTGTCTTTGTCTGCTCGTTGGGAGACTCGTAGTGGTTGCTACAGTGTGAGTGATGTGAGGGCTTTTCGTGGTCACTGGTAACAAAGAGCCTGTGTGTTCAGACTGCTCTGAGGTCAGAGACCCCGTCACAATGTGTCCATTCTCGGGTCAGAGATGGTTTCTGTGGTCCAGGACGAACTCCACAGTAGTCACGGCCCTCGCCGCTATACTGATACACAGCAGTCAACTGCTGCCACACTCACAATCTGGACAACGTAGCAGTATTTAGCTGGTAGGTTTGATAGTGGAATCCACATTAGAATCACTAAGACATTGGTACAGTCCAGGGGTCAGCAACCTTTACTATCAAAAGAGCCATTTTAGGCAAAAACAACAACGAAAGAAATCTGTCTGGAGCCGCAAAACATTTAAGCGCAGTGATGAAGGTAACACAGTTTATAGGCTAAGTATATAGTATGTAAGTCTAATGCAGTGAGAGCCAAAGTGCAAATGTACTACAGAGTATTAGGGCCACATTGAGGGGAAAAAACATCTGAGATTTACAGAATAAAGCCTTAATATTACGAGAATAAAGTCATAACTTTACGTGAAAAAACGTAATATTACGAGAATAAAGTCATAACTTTACGAGAAAAAATAAAGAATAGCACGTAAAATTACTACTTTATAATATTATGACTTTATTCTCATAATAGTACGCCTTTTTTTCGTAAACTTATGACATTATAATCATAATATTACGACTTTTTTCTCACACACCTACGACTTTATTCTTGTGATATGACTTTATTCTCCAAATCTCCGATTTTTTTTTTTAATGAATAGGTTTGTCATAGTACAACATCATTTTCACTATTGTGACTTCAGTTATCACATCTTAGGTTGCGTAAAAGAAAAATGACTGTTGACTTATACTATATAGACTAATATTTGAAAAAAAAAATAGGTGATTAATAAAATGACAATAAAATAGAATAAAAGTATACAAATGAAATACAATAGAATAGGTGAATAAAACAGTAAGAATAATAACAAGTCTTAATCAAATGTCTGGCTGAATAGGTAATAACATTCTCATCAGCAATTTTACAATGTGGTGATTTATATGTTCCCCACGACCGTCATCTGCATACGAAATAAAAAATATAGGGTGTTTTCTCTCTCAGTCTCTCTCTCTCTCTCTTTCCCTCCCTCTCTCTGTCTAGGCCCTCCTGTGCCCCCAAAGTAAACTTAACGCCCCGAGCATTTGCCTCCGTTGCCTGCCAGCAACCGGCTCTGAATCATGAACCAAATCCAGACCAAATCACGAACTAAATCTTAGCAGCTGTTTCATGTTGATTTCAGCTGTGTCAGCCCAAAAAGAACTGTCTGCGTCCACATTCAATAGACCGTAAAATACGTCGGATTAATCATTTAGGACAGGAAAAGGGCTGGAAGCATTATTAACTTCATAATTAGCAGATGTAGGAAAGTGGAAGCTCTGCTAGTGCCCCAAATCTACCAATATAGTTCCTCCGCATTTGTTTTCCACATAAAGATACACTGCAGCTCAGTCGAGAAAAGGGCTACGTTCCAAACTGCATACTTTTTTCTTTTTACTTTTAGTAGCCTACTACTGCAGCTGTCCTGAAAAGTACGTGTTGCATGCGATTTGCATAAAATTGGCACATACTACTTCATCATAACATTGTACCTTGAACTTTGACGCTCTTGCTCATATATCCGCTGTGCAGAGGATTGCGGGTCAGAATTGCCAGAAAAGCATACTGGCTCGCATACTACAAAATGAGACCGGACACAGTAGGGCATCCTGGTATTATTTTTGACATACTGCATTTGACATACTATGTTGGACTAGGGTTGTCGAAGTTAAGGTGATAATGATGCGTTAAAGCAAATTTGCCAATAATTTCTTCAACGCAACTTGGGATTTTTAGGTTGTAGCGGGCTCAGTTTTAAAGCTAGAGTGAAGATACTGGTATCATATGAAACTAAAAAACGTATGTTAAATTTCGATGAGGAAAAATAGGCATGGCCATTTTTAAAGGGGTCCCTTGACCTCTGACCTCCAGATATATGAATGAAAATGGGTTCTATGGGTACCCACGAGTCTCCCCTTTACAGACATGCCCACTTTATGATAATCACATGCAGTTTGGGGTAAGTCATAGTCAAGTCAGCACACTGACACACTGACAGCTGTTGTTGTCTGTTGGGCTGCAGTTTGCCATGTTATGATTTGAGCATATCTTTTATGCTAAATGCAGTACCTGTGAGGGTTTCTGGACAATATATGTCATTGTTTTGTTGTTAATTGATTTCTAATAATGAATATATACATACATTTGCATAAAGCAAGCATATTTGCTCACACCCATGTTGATAAGAGTATTAAATACTTGACAAATCTCCCTTTAAGGTACATTAATTGCAAATTAATCACATTTTTTATCTAATCGCTATTAACTATGGACAATCATGCAATTAATCATGATTAAATATTTGAATCGATTGACAGCTCTAATTGGGACACACTTAATCTTCTTCTGGCATACTAAGTAGTGTAGTCTGGTACTGGAACGCACAGAAGATCTTTTCACAAAGTTCTGCAGTCCCCAGTCAGTCCACTAGAGGGTAGCATTGGATTTAACAGGAGAGACCAACTGGGGTTACTATGGGCCAGTAACGCCATTCAAGTTCAAACTATGTATGTAAATAAAGTTTGTTGAATGGTATTAGGAAAATTGTGCTGAAAATATAATTGGCAAGCTGAAAGTAAATCATATTAAAAGAAATAGTAAAATACAGATAGTTAGAAAAATCTACTAAAAATTCACGTTGACCTTTTTTTTCTGTTTAAATGTGGAATCTGATGATGAAGTACAAACTGAGTGTCAGTCATTGATTTTTGAAACCACCAGCTGTGGAGGAAACTGACTTTTACCCATTTTCTTCCTTCTGGGAGACATGAGACACGCAGCAGTCATCAGGCAATCAGTGATTAAGAGGGAAAACCCAGAGTTGAGAGCTTACAATGCCATTCCTTGTGACTTAGTATTTACTGGTTGCAGCCATGAATATGTGTGTGTGTGTGCACAAACAGTCGCCTTGTGTGTCCCCTTGATATGCTGCGAAAGGGGTCCGTCCCCAACTTTGCTTCTAACTCTTCATGTGCCAATCCCCCGCCTTGCGTGTCCACGCGCCGGCCTCGAGCTGTCTGCCGCTTCAAACATACCTGACATTTTTGTGGGCTCTGAGTGGTGGGGGTGGGGACTGGAGGTGCTTTAGTGTTCTTCTGAGGAGACCAGTTTAGCAAGCTTCTGATTTTCAGTCTAACCACATGCCCTGAAAATATAACACACCACACCTGACTGCCATGTGTGCTGTGCTGCTGTCTCCGTTATTAATGGAGGTGAACAGTACATCCCGGTTTGTCTCAAATTATTACTGTACTGTTACAAATACTTTAGGTACACTTTGTGCTGTGGATGCAAAACGCCCTGCATGACAGAATCTAGTACGTTGTGACACAGAAACACCCCAGGTAGGTCACAGGCAACCTCTACAATCTGAACTCCCTGGAGATTTTTTATAAAACGCCAGTGCAGCTGCTCCTCAGTGGTAAAAGGAGACATGTGTATAAATGGAAACAGAGACAGAGGTGATGGGGGTAAAAACACATAAGGACAGTGAGACATATAGAAAGACAGAAGGAGGGAGGATGATGAGAACAGCAGCAGGCCCTTTGATGTGGGCCTCAGCGGGGCCCTGTGTGTCTAAGACGAGGCAGGCCTGCTGAGGGAAGGGGATTTCCAGCGCTGTTTGGTCTCCTGTCTCACCCCCTTAGCCCTTGCTTCCTCCGTGGGCTACGGCTTTTAAAAACACAGAGACAAAAGACTCCGCGGCCACTCAACTGTCACTCTGCAATGACGGGCATTGTCATTTTAGCGATGAGACACTGTTTTCTATCACTACATGCCTTTGGGGGTAAAGTGGAGTAGATGGTAGTTTGTGAAGATCCTTTTCACTAGGTTTGCATGACGTTAGTGTGACATCTCAGAGTTTTGGATATGCTCATACACCTTCTCATTTTGCATCACTGCATCCGCAGTTTGCAAGCCACGCAACATCTTATGAATAGTGACCATCATAAACTTTTACATGCATAGAAAAATAGCCAAAATGCATGATTATGATCTCTGTTATATTACTGCAAAAAGCTCCTCTGCATGTCCTCTCGCACTTGTTGCAGTTCACGCTACGCTCACTCACTCTGTCTGTATGCATGCACACACCCAAAACATGCACTTGACTGTCAAAGACGTACTTTACACACACACACATACATGCAAACTGGGTTGTGGAAAGTCCCTGGCACTAGCTGCTGCCTCCTATCTTGGGTGCAATTTGCTAGTACAGGTGGTAAAGACAATATGATCTGTGAATCTATACAACACCTACCAGCTGCACATGCATTGATTGAGCTGCTGTTTGTTAGCAAAAGAATAAAAAGGATGAATTAAATGAAGATAAAAAGGGGCTTTCAGGGTTTGACATTAACACCAGCCACGATAGCTAACTGTGGCTAGCAAAGCTTCAGTTTATATATGCCTTCATCTAAAACCTACTTTAGATGAAGGTGTAATTTTTAATGCACCTGAAAGCTTTTGTCCAACCAGGCCCTCAATGCAGTTGAGGATTTCAAATATCTTACATGTTGGTGAAATATATGGAGGACGGAACCTGCCAAAATCCAAAATAAATCATTAAATAAATAAAAAGACTCGAAAAAAAATAAACATATCATTAAATGTAGCAAAAATAATATTAAAATAAATGTAGCCATTAATTAATTGATAAAATGGGACATAAATTGATATTTCTGTTTTAATTTGCTTCTTTGTCCATTTGTCTTTGTATTATTTATTTAATCTTCTGTTTAATTTCCCCTTTTATTTATCTATGTATTTTATTTTTAAATTTATTTAGTTATTTTTGCATTATTTATTTATTTATTGCATTGCATGTAATAAATAAAAAAATAAACGCAAACATATATAAATAAATTAAAAAAATAATAAAAAGTAAATACATAAATAAAAGGGAAAATTAAACAGAAGATAATTAATACAAGAATAAATAAATAAATAAAGAATCAAATTAAAACAGAAATATACATTTATGTCACATTTTATCAATTAATTAATGCTACATTTATTTTTAATACTACCTTTGCTACATTTAATAACATATTTATTAATTTATCGAGTCTTTTATTTATTTAATGATTTATTTTAGATTTTGGCAGGTTCCATCCTCCATATATTTCACCAGAAATACTTCATCCTTTTATGATTTAAACATTTATATAGATAGATATTCTTCTGAATCAAAACCAATTTCAGCCCTTGAAATTCAACCTGTCCAACCTGAACAACAGGGAACCTGTGGGCCTGACTCAGTTTAAAACTTGGAAACAGATTTTAAAACTAAACTAAAATTGTCTTTATAATAGATACACATTGTACGTGGACTTTTATTGAATTTAAGCGTGTTACTCTTATATAGAAGTGCATCTAGAAAACCCAACACGGATGTCCGAAGGGTGAATGGAATGTATGAGTCAATTCAGTTCCTCTATCAATAGAAGCACCTGACAGTATCTCTTCCTTATCAGTGTTTTCTGTGATCGTCACACACGTTATGACTCAAGCGCCCATCAGCCATGGACCAGCAGATACAGTTTGTCCTTGATCGCAATCGCTAACTTTCATCTGGACACGAGTCATGGTTGAAGGACGTTAGCGGTTTGTGAAAAGTCCCAGTGTGGAACTGACCTGATTTGTTTTACATATCAGTAACTCATTGATAATCAGCCGCACAAAACCTTATACACAGTAGATATTGTAGCAGCATTAAAAGTGCTATTAATAACATTCAGATGCTGGATGCCGCACTCTCCCTACCCCGTTCCATTGTATTCACTTCAAAACAAATGGTTGCCAGTTCGTTGCACAACCTGCATATTTTATGGTGGAGTGGAGTGAGACGCAGACAGACAGGCACGTCAAGTGAGGAATCTTTTTTGGCAGAGTAATGAAGTCATTTTGCAAGATGTACCTATAGGCCTACATTAGGTGTGTGTGCGTGTGCGTGAGGTGCGGCCCTTTTATTGGTATTTCTTAGGGCTGTCAAAGTTAACGCGTTAATGCAAACTCGTTTCGCCACTAATTTCTTTAAGGCATTAACGCAACTTGTGATTTTTAGGTTGTAGCGGGCTCAGTTTTAAAGCTCGAGTGAAGATACTGGCATCATATGAAACTAGAAAACATACGGAATCCAATGGTACCAACCACTTCTTGTCAACTTGTCACAACTTGTCGCAAATAAAACTAAATAACGGTAAAAAATTACGCTAAATTTTGGTGAGGAAAAACTGGCATGACCATTTTCAAAGGGGTCCCTTGACCTCTGACCTCAAGATAAGTGAATGAAAATGGGTTCTATGGGTACCCACGAGTCTCCCCTTTACAGACATGCCCACTTTATGATAATCACATGCAGTTTGGGGGCAAGTCATAGTCAAGTCAGCACACTGACACACTGACAGCTGTTGTTGTCTGTTGGGCTGCAGTTTGCCATGGTATGATTTGAGCATATTTGTTATGCTAAATGCAGCACCTGTGAGGGTTTCTGGACAATATTTGTCATTGTTTTGTGTTGTTAATTGATTTCTAATAATAAATATATACATACATTTGTATAAAGCAGCATATTTGCCCACTCCCATGTTGATAAGTGTATTAAATACTTGATAAATCTCCCTTTAAGGTACTTTTTGAACAGATAAAAAATGTGCAATTAATTTGCGATTAATTGCGATTAACTATTGACAATCATGCCATTAAGAAGAAGAAGAAGAAGAAAGAAGAAAGGCACTTTATTAATAGGGGAAAATCAATTTTTTCACTCTGTTATATTTTCCATAGTACATAGTACACACAGGACCGAATTAATTAATTGCATTTAAATATTTTAATCGATTGACAGCCCTAGTATTTATCCGTTTTTCCACACTAACTGGCAACTTGATCGCTGATGACACAGAGATGCCACATGATACCAACGTCGTTATACTATTGACTCACAAGCCTTGTGAGAAGTGGGAACCAAACCTCAGATATCTTCCACAGATATACACAAAACATTTGATTTGGACCTGTCAGCATTTTTTTAAATGATTAATTCACAATCACAATAATGTTTTTTAGGAAAAGCTATTTTCAGCACCTTTCTAAAAGCTTTGTGGATGTGTTTTTTTTTTTTTTAATTATTCATTTACATAAAAATGTTATCAATAAGACCTTTAATTTATATATTAATTTATATATAAACGAGAACTAAACTGACTAAAACGTGAAAAAAATGACCACAAAGAAACACAAAATGACAAAATACGCGATTTTACAAGTCGTTACAATCTAAGAATCAGGGCTTTAATTTGAAATCTTAACACATTTTTACCCATTTTACAAATGTGCAAAAGCTTAAAAAAGGAAAAACCCTGGCGGTATAGAGTACAGTACAACTTAAATATCATTTCCGTTTGGAACAAGAAGCAGTGAGTCTGATTATTTTGGCCTTTTGACTTTGAGAAACCTCGACTGGTCAGTGGGTGTTTTGTTTTGCAGGGTGGAGGCCCGCTCCCTTTTTCAGAATGGCTTATGTAACGGTTGGTCAGAGCGAAACGGTAGTGAAACATCCTCTGCAGAATAATGCGCCTGCATGGGTGGAGCGTGGTGGTGGTGCTGCGAAGGACACAGAGGTCCAGATGTATAGTTTAGGTACTTTCCTCTGTAAGGAGCAACCCCCCACCCCTCCCCCACCCAACGTCTGTCGCTTTTGTTTTCATGTCTGATATACAGCGAGCGCTGTGAACAGGGGTTTGAAACAAGGAAGCAGTAAAAATGTCAGCACCCCTCGGGGTCAATGACAAATGGCTCAGCTTGTGGTTGGTGACCAAAATAATAGGGACGGAATAGGGACTCTAGTTCTGTGGACTGTCCCTTATGAAATGTTTTATTTGAATCATTCACAGACAACAAGAACAAGGTAGTACTGATTAATAGACAGTATTACAGGCTGGACAAACCTGAGTTATCATGTGGTGTACATTAGTCCTCAGTGATGGTCATGTGCACCAAGTTTATCATTTGAAATTTGACACAGCTTTGTAATCAACATACAAAAAGGGTTAAATAAAGTATTGTATTGTTGATTATTGAGAATAAATCCTCAATAAATCTAGAAACATACAAAAAGTTATGTGTATATACAGGATTGTAGGAAAGTTGTGTATGAGTATATACTGTATGTAGCCTATATATAGTATGGAGATACATGTTATGTTTGCAGCCATATCTTTAACTTTGTTGAGCTTAAACCAGAAAACATTTTTTTTTTTTTGTCTCCTCCAACTCCTGAAATGGAAATATCTGTCTCTTTAGCTGTTAAACGCTTCATTATGTTTGCCAGACAGTGCTTAACTTTGTCTGTGTGATGATTGGTGCAGGGCAGGTAGTAGTGTACAGTGGTTTTTTTTAAAGCTTTATTGCTGAAAACGGCTGCCTGATGTGTCTGGAAATTATGCTGATGAGATCAGTGAGATGGTTAAATTGTAGGCCGAAAAACCGAAACAATCACAAACACTCCATAAAGCTGAGGGGAACTGCAAAGTTGGGCCATAATTCTCTGTGGTTACAGCACTAGAAGCAGCTCCTTTTAAATTATCATCATCATCACATCATCTGGCCCATTTTTAATAGAAAAATAATGATTAGTTCAGCTTTAAATATAATACAGACACAAGACATAATGTAACACCATGGAGCAAAAATGGGCCAGTAAGCCAGATAGATCACATCTAATCTGTCCCTATATATATATATATATATATATATATATATACTGCATTAGGATCTGGACTGAGTTTTGACTAAAGCAGAAGGCACAGCACAAAAAAACATCTGAAACTCAAAGACTTTCTATAGTTAGACAGTTAGAAAGCTGTACTATAAATACCAGGGATTATGTTCTTCTTTCAAGATTAGTCTGTCTGTTTGTCATGTACATGTCAAAGCAGTTGTCCCTCTGTTTATAATATACATGTTTCAAATAGCATGTGTGTATTTTTTTGTATTAAACATGACCTTTCTTCATTCCAAACTATTTACTGAATATGACAACCCTGGATGTGTCCAGTCACCTAACCTGCAGAGGCAAAGGTCAAGCAAATGGTGAGTATGCGTGAGTCATCAGTGAGAGGTAATGTCCAACACAGTCTCATGGCTATTCATGAAAAAGACATGAACTTTAATCTGTTAATTTTGTGTACATAGACACGAATTTCCCTTTTTTTTTCGTGGCGCTCAGCACAACTTTCTACAATGTGTTTTTGGTGATTTTTCCTACGAATGTCCAGCAACAAGTGTCGCATGTGTCAATTTCCGCTCCAGTCTTTTCAAAATAAAACTATTTAGTTAGGTTTAGGAAAAGATCGACTTGCTTATAGGCTTAGGCAACAAAACTACTTAGTTAGGTTTAGGAAAAGATCAATTTGGTTAGGCTTAGGCAACAAAACTACTTAAATAGGTTAGAATAGTGCCGTAACTTAAGTTACAAATAAATCAACTTTGACTTCTAGTTTCACACGGGACACCAACAGCGGTCTCCTGGGCAAAAGTCTTGTGTTTTTTTGTCCCACCCATCCACCCTTACCTCCTCCCCACGCGGCATTTGTCACTCTTAAAACCTCCCGGTTCACGATTACGTGGATTACATTCAAACTGATTTTGTGCTCACTATCACGAAAAATGTGAAGATCGTGTCTATGTACGCTAATCAATAAATTACATTTCGTGACTATTTCACGAACTGCTGTGTGATTGGGCTGTAATGTCATATCACAGCCCATGTCAAAGGGATAATGAGAAGAGATCACCTGCATAGAAGCCCACACACACATAAGATCATTTCAAAGAAAGAATAACGCAGGTCCAGCCAGCACTCGATGCTTTTGATGCTTCACATCCCAAACTGCTTCCGTCCCTCCCTGGAGGAAAGAGAGGATTAGAAGAATGCCGTGTCCCGGAGGAGGTCGAGCATTGAAGTGCGTCTCGGCATACATCAGTGCCATCTTGAACATCTTGTCCCCCGATCTTGAAACGCTAATAAAAGGAAATCTCCCCGCTTCCTGGTGGAGAGGAAACTCCCTGCTTTTGTTGTGCTGTGGCCAACCCACGCAGCAGCAAAACAATAGATATTTTTAGCCCTTTTGTTAAATTTAACCCACTTACCAGCACTGTTAAAACAAAATTGCTATTTACATTTTATGGAAGCTTTTTAGGCAAGCTTGAGCCTGTCTCCTGCTCGCTGCTTTGATAAAGCACTTATGGCTGAAACCTTTGCGTCTTTTTCTTTGTCACGGTGAGGACATGTGCGGTGAGGTGCGTTCAAAGCCTGTGATACCAAATGCAGCCTCCTAGTTAAGTGCTTGTTATGTCTGTGCCTCATACACGGTACTGTGTATTTACAGAAAGACTTTTATCTTCCCTTTAAATTTCCTCGACACAAAAGGATCCCACGCCTTCTGGAGTCGCTACCAGACCGGCCTTGTTTGTGTGTTTGTGGGGGGAAACGGTTCATGACACACAGAGGGAAATATGAGAGGAAGAACAGAGGGAGGCAGTCAAGCAACTCATTGTCCCGAGTTGAGGATTCAGCGGGACAAAATATATGGAGACGCACTAGCGAGGGAGGAATTCCCCCAGCAAGTTCAAACGGTTGCAGATGTGCGCCTGGCCGACTGCTACTGCACACATCTGGGCCAGCTTCCCCGCACGCCTCCCCTTCCATCCTCTGAGCCCTCCGTGTCTCGTCTTTATACCGCTGCCCTCCGCTCTACCCCTGGAAAAGCAATTAGGTGCAACACATGGCCGGTGTTAACTGCCGCTCACCAGGCAGCCTGCTTCGCCAGCTGCGGCGGATCCGCAGCAGAGTGTGTGTATCACGGGAGGCCTGAAAAGACCATTATCTTGGCGGCTGGGAGGAAGGATTTGGCGGAGGGAAAGTTTGGGGGATTTCAGAAGGGAGAGATGCAGCCTCTAAGTAACAGTGCTACTGGAGGTCACCAGTAGTCAAACGTGCACTTTTAACATACAGTACTGCAGGCTTTGCACGTTGTTAAAGCTTCATTTTCATTTCTTGTATAACTATACTCCAAATAAAGCAGCTTTCCAATATATGTGCAACTTTAGACTCTTTTTAGGGATGCTCAAGCACACCTTAATTTCACCTCTAAATACTAGAAAACCTAAGAAAATCCATTGGTACCAATCATGTCGTGCTAGCTTGTCGTGAAGGAGGCTCAGTAATGCTCCAAATCGATGTTAAATTTTGGTGAAAAAAACTGGCATGATCATTTTCAAAGGAATCCCTTGACCTCTGACCTCAAGATATGTGAATAAAAAGGGGTTCTATGGGTACCCGCAAGTCCCCCCCCTTTACAGATATGCCCACTTTATGATAATCACGGGCAGTTTGATGCAAAAAACCTGCAGTTTTTTGCAACCCGAAAATTGCTGCAACAATTTATGACACATAATAGAGCATTTGAATGACCATCTTAAATTTCCATCATAATGTTCTAAACCCTTATACACCCTTAATTAGTTAATGAATTCATTCAATCATGCTTTAATTCATGTTTATTTCTTAGTAATGACTACAACAACTTGACCCACATTGCTGAGCTGCGTCTCAAATTAATCTTCAGGTTCCCAGCTTTCAGATGATGTACACCACTTCTATGTGACATCTACTGTTGACCTGCTATCTCCCCCTAAAGACCCCCTCTACCCCGCTAAAAAGATAAAAAAAAAAAAAGGGTCTAATTGGGTATCAGGGGGTTAATTATTAGGCCTTCTATTTTATTTATGTATTTTCTGAAATAATTTTTAGATTTTGAGAACTTGGGACAAATAATTACAGGTTCAAAGGGCCTTATTTAAACAGGGTTAATATCCAGTATTCTTTATAAAATCATGATGTTATACACTCCGGTACAGTAGGTGGTGGCATGCACCTTTAACTTTGGTAGTCCGCCAGTAAAACCAAAGGAGAAGAAGAAGTAGGTAGTGAATTTCCTGATGGCGCAGATAAAAAAAAAACTTTATCAAATAAAATTGTTGGGGAAAGTTTATCTACAGGAGAATAGGTGTTTGAAAGCAATACAGAATGACTATATACTGCAATATATTCTATTATATTTTGAATTGTCACCTGGCGCCTGAATTTAGTTTTTTCCTTTACATAAATAGAGATATTTCCACCATAACTTGATGCAGAAAAGGCAGAAATTGCATACTTGCCAACCCTCCCGATTCTCCCGGGAGACTCCCGTTTTTCATTGCCCTTTCCCGCTTTCCTCTCGGTGTTACAATTCTCCTGCATTTCTCCCGCTTTACAGCAATTTTTTGCACCTTTTCATTATCTCAACCTGTCTCTGGCACTGTAGAGTGTGTATAAACCCTACTGTTTCCACCTGGACGGCATTAGAGCTACACCAAATATCTTTTCCCATTGGAGGAAAGCTGCTCGCGACACTGCGGCGCAGTTTGAACCGCACCCGCTACGCATCACAGCAAAGCAGTCGTGGTGTGGTATAATACTTAAGTAGGGGTAAAAAATGAATGACTTAATGAAAACTGATGAATATTAGTTTACCAGAAATTCACACAACCGCACGCCAGAGGGGCGAATTATTCAGTTTTCTTTCCTGAGAATTAAAAGGAAAATTAAAAGTAGGCCTATTAACCAAAAAATGCTGTCGCAGTGTACTTATTATTTTGTTACTTTAATTTTTTTAAAGTCACCAGAATGCGGTAAACAAAGTCTCTGAAACTCAAATTTTCCAGTGGAGGATTCCTCGACCCCACGCTCTGGTTTCAAAATCCTCCCTATTTTTGAAGTCTCAAAACCTTGAGACTTCAAGGTTTCACTAAGTATGTGAAATTGGTGCATAAAGACTCACCAGCATGCAGGAAATTAAGTGTTTGATGCTCCAAATTTTAGGAACCCCTGCTAAATATGTGTCCCCCTCCCAATGTTGCAACGAAACATACACCCTTGACTGTACATTCAATGTCATTAGGGGCTGAGCCACCCTAAAGGTCTGCTCCTAGAAACACTCCTGCTCCAAATGAAGTTAAAAGAAGCTTTTAAAAGAGGTGTGAATGACTAAGCATGCGTGACTGAGCGGTTTGTTGTTAAATGTTTACAGTACAGCTTGTCCTGTTGGACAGGGAACCTTCCCAGGTACCACTAATGATCATAATTGGTTTGGAATAGCTCGCACGAACGAGCGAGAGGCATCTTTGGCACCTCTCACTTGGCACATGCTTTGTTGTTTACCTCTCCAAATGAGAGACGTGCACCTGAGTCAGTCAGACTTGTTTATGCTCACTGACTCCGAGACAACAGGCGCTCCACCTAGGCCGCATGCGTACGCAGCCGTGCCATGTGCAAACACACACTGTAGTGGGAAATTCCCAGCAAAAATTCCACTCCAGCAGTCCTCTGTGAGCACATTCCTGCGTTTTTCATAACATCTCGCTGCTGAAATGGAAGTCGGATTTACAGTTGTGGAGGCAGTTTTGTGAAGATCCAGCGTGCCCTCAAGCTAGTAATAAATCTCCCAAGACTGAGGATATTGCATGTAAGCTTATATACCCTGCTAGATTTCCTGGATGCAGTTCACTTTGGGAATGTGGGGGGAGCGTGAAAGAACAGGCAGAGTAGGCCGGAGGAGGAAGACACCAAAGGATTAAAGAGAATTGGTGCTGAACATGTTAAATACAGTAAGATGTTGCCCAGTAATTAATCGAATTCCATCTCTAAAATAGACTCTATGGTTTTGCCAGAACCCAAATAGCATAATAACCACACAGTCGTATCAGTAATTTTGGGGAAAGGTTTTCTCATTCCAAATTCCCCTAACATTCCCAGAAATGACTTCACCACTCAATATAGAAAGAAATAACTATTTCTAATCCTGTTTGACTATCAAACATAACCAAATAAGATCGATGAGAGCATGTTTTCCATTTGCGGACAATGTGGACACTCAATTAATGAATGTATAAGTGTGTGAAAGGGGGGATTTTTATAGGCGTACAGTAGTGTGCTGAAAAATGAGTCATGCTCTTTGGTCACTTGGATCCTACACAGTTTCTCTGCTAGCGTGCCACCAGCGTGTCTATCAAAGTCTAAAGCTCTAGCGTTGCCCAATATTTAGTAATACAACAGTATTATTGTTCTTGTTGGTTTTCTACATATTGGTTTGATGTATCTCTTTCATCATCATCATGTATGTAATGGACCAAAGCACAGTTGGTTTAGCCACTGCTGCGAGGTATAGGCCTTGTTGGCATTGCTGCAATGCAGCAGGGTGTTTCCTCTCTTCTTAAGCCATCAGGAGATTACTGACACTGTTATTACTGAGGCCACCAGGAACTACTGGCCTCCAAAATTACTCTGCAGAATGGTTTTCCAGGTTTTGGCACCAGGCGTACCTTGAAATTGTCTTTAGTTACCAGTTGTAGGATATTACTTTAATTTAGGTAGGAAGAAGTGCCACGTAGATGTACATTGTGTCTTAATAATGCTGTTGATAATTTTTTTAAAAGTAGCACTTTAAAAGAAACGTTTGCTAATTTTGCTTTGCATACAGACTGGAAACACGGGGACAGCTGCCTGGCTCCACACTCAAAATCTAATTTCCTTCTGTAACTGTTTTAATTCAACAATGTCACTGCCATGCAAAAAATGTTTATCAATTTGCGGCACTACTGCAGCCATAATTCATGCAGGTTATGGACATAACAGTGCCTGTCTGGGACACACCCAAATAATGTTTCACAACGATGAGTATTTAATGTTTTATTAGGCTATGACTAATTAAAACTCGAGTTTAGTCTAATTTTCGGGATTCGGGACAACTGCTCGTATCGAGACTGTCTCAACTTTTTTGGGACGTCTGGTCAACCTTGTAGCCTTTCTGTTTTGAGGAGAAACACTGGAGTAATGCTGCTCTGTCTGTTAGCTAATGTTAGCTTGGGTTAGCAATTTCTAGCTAGCATAAAAACATCACAGTTCTTCAAGTTGCCATGTTATCATATGCTACCGAGCTGACAGTCCTTGTCAAATGGAAAGTCGAGAAAACTTTGTTAAGCATGTTTTCTCGGCCGAGTAACATTTTGGGCTCCATTGTTAGCGACTAGCTGGTGAACACAGACTGTATATAAAGATGGACGACATGATAGCTCCCCAAAAGTGAAGCCAAAACATTTTGATCGCCCCCTTGTGGCTGGCCTCAGTATAGGTCATATATCCACCCCCTCCATGTTAGTGGATGGGACAAACTACAAACTAAAAGTAAAGAAATACCTCAAATACATTTTCTAAAGATGGTTCCTGTTTTCTTATCACGCTCATATATGTTAAAGTGTTCCTTTTTCTGATAAGTTTGGTTTTAATTACTTATTTGACGCTGTCCGTGCTCGGCTCGCGATTGGTTCAGGTTGGTGACCTCGATACCGCGGCTCCACCGCCCGATCACTTCTGACTACAGACTCTGGCACCAACTGACATCAAAATCTCAAAATGGCAACTCCCGTATCCGGGATATTTTGGCTTCACTTCTGTACAGTGGTAGGAAGTGGAGACAAGTTGTCTAACTTTATATATACAGTCTCTGCGTGAACACAGTGGAGCATTTAGCAGCCAAAAAATTCAAAAGAGCAGGATCTAAAAGGAGAGTGAATATTGGGCCTGTATTTGTCAGGTGGTCAGCAACACAACTGCAACTGCTGAATGTGTAAAAAGGCAAACTGCTAAAATGTTAGATATCAACTCAAGGTGATAATATGTCAGTGTTCATTTAATACTGCTATTAAATTATAAACATTTGTTATGTCTGAAATAAAAACTGTTGCAAGTGAACAAGTTGCTTTTTGAATGTTTTTAGCTTTACTCATTGGAGTATCTTTTTTTCGTTTTCTGGTTTGCTTTTGAAACAAAGTGAAAGATATACTGTAGCTCCAAAAGCCTGGGGGCAAGGAGGAGTAAAGTTGCACTTGCTGTCAGCGCGTGAGCAAAACCCTGCACGTCTGGTTTACACACCGCTATCGAATGATGGGCACAAGGCACACAGAATGAGATAGCTCGGCGTGACGCACAATTGACTGTACAGAATGATACAGTGAGCAGGCAATGAGGCACGGCTGACAAAGCTCACCAGTAGAACCTGATAGTTAAGGCCTGTCTGAATACGCCTGCTGGTGATTGCTGAGAGACGCTGCAAGGTTCTCAGCCTCAAAAAAAAGAGAGACTTCTAAAAAGAAGAAGAGGTTTTGGGTTTCCTGCTGCCCTGTGGCACAGCGGAGAGAGACATGTTTACTTCCTCAAGCGGCTGACTTACGCAAGAGAATGTAGAAATTAAGTTTGTTTTTGTTGTTTGAAGCCTCTGTTTGGAGTTTTCTTCAGGTCAAGTTTGATCCATGTCTGTTCAACATGCTCTCCATTTTACAGTATTTCTATGCACTCACATTTTTGTATGTGCATATAACAGAATCTAATCTATCCATCCTGCAGGACAGGTTTGTGGCTGTCTAAAACAGCTTTTGATCTCACCCACTACTCTGACATCCAGACATGTAGGTTTCTTTGAATATTTATATTTTTATGTTATATTACAGGTGTACAGACAGAGAGTGCAATTAATTTTAATTCGATTAAAATATTTAATGACAATTATCACACGACTGTCCATAGGTAATTGCAATTAATCGCAAATTAATCACACATTTTTTATCAAAAATAAAAGTACCTTAAAGGGGGATTTGTCAAATATTTAATACTCTTATCAACATTGGAGTGAGCAAACATGTTGGCTTTATGCTACTGTATGTACATATATATTTTGGAAATAAATTAGCAACACAAAACAATGACACATATTATCCAGAAACCCTCACAGGTACTGCATTTGGCATAAAAAATATGCTCGAATCATAACATTTTAAACTGCAGCCCAACAGTCAACAACAGCTGTCAGTGTGTCAGTGTGCTGACTTGACTATGACTTGCCCCAAACTGCATGTGATTATCATAAAGTGGGCATGACTGTAAAGGGGAGTCTCGTGGGTACCCATAGAACCCATTTTCATTCACATATCATGAGGTCAGAGGTCAAGGGACCCCTTTGAAAATGGCCATGCCAGTTTTTCCTTGCCAAAATTTAGCATAGTAAGTTTGGAGCTTTAAAACTGAGCCCGCTACAACCTAAAAATCGCAAGTTGTGTTAATGCTTTAAAGAAATTAGTGGTGTTAAAACAAATTTGCGTCGACACGTTATTATCACGTTAACTTTCACAGCCCTAATTTGAATTAAAAGTGCTCAGCGTCTGTGAATAGAATTTGTGTTGTGTCTATTTCAAGGGTATCGCATGCAGGGTTTTTTTTTTGACATTAGACATTTATAGTAGGATATGTGGGTTAAAACCACGGATATCCCCTCTTCCATGCTGGCTCTATTGTCACCGCAGACACCTGTTCTTACTCTGAAAGGTCAGCCGAAGAGGCCCCAGTCAGCTCTTACTCACTGTTCATACTGTCAGTTCAGACTCAGCCTTAACTGGAAACAGGAGAGGAGATAACGGCAAAGGAGGCGGTGAGATTGGTTCCAAACGGGGATTTAGAGGTCACTGTCACTGCCTACCATCTCATGAACTTGAACTTTACCGTAAGCGAGTGTTTACATGTGATAAAGTATACAACTTTCAGTACAACTCTACATCTGTCTCTGACACAAAGTAAAAAAAAAAAGGCACATGTCAAAGCAATTACACAAATCAGCATGACTTCTGCTATGCCCTTTGGTTTGAGTAAACTGCAAAGTCAATACACCACATGACTATCAAAGTCAAATGCTCAATTTTCCAGCTGAAACTCATCTAAATCGAACGATGCGGTATGTGTATTTCAGCCGACTGTACGAGCATTGTAATGCATCAACCACATTGCATAAACACTTCTATAAAGTTACGTCACGATGTGGAAGAATCACAAGCTGGGGTCAAGTCACGTGGCCCACAACGCCAATATACTGTTACACACATTATGTAACATATTAAAGGGGCACTCTGACAATTTTATGCATGAAGGTCAGTTTATTTGTCACAAGGAGTACTACTTAATCTGTGAAAACAAAGTCATGTTATGTCTTCTGTGGCTCTGGAGGGAGCTTTACAAAGTAAAAAAAACAACCTTGAGAATTAAATTTCTGGTTCTGTCTAGAAGGTAACACGCAAATTGTGAAAACATGCAAAAACACACAAAAAACTCTCACGAGACTCGCTGCGTGACAACCTATCCTAACCATAACCATTCAAGGTCAATGCCTAACCTTAACCATTGCACAAGAGTTTCCAAAATTGTGGGTTACCTTCTAGACACACCTAAATGCTTAGCAAAAGCCTGCCTTACAAACTGGAAATGTGGGGTTTGAAAAAAGGAGACAGAGGCAGCTATTGAGTTGCATTATGGGAAATGTAGGATCCAGCATGTATGGAGCTAAAGGTCTAAAGGTCAGGATATATCAGCATCTACTGCATCAATTTTGACTATTATTTTGAAAATCTATCCCTCACAAGTCCCTCAACTTTCTGGACGTACAATACTACATTGCTTTAAAATATTAAGTCTACATTTCATTTCAGTTTTACCAAACAAATGTATGACGTGTACTTTGACTTTTTAGTTTCGACCCATGTCCCATCCACTAACATGGAGGGGGCGGGATTTATGACATGTACTGCAGCCAGCCACCAGGGGACGATCCAGACTTTTGGGGAGGTGTCACGTCATCCATCTTTATATACAATCTTTGGTCAGAATAAATTATCTGGGTAATGATGTCTGATCAACTTGTTATTGTTTCGATTCTGCCTGCATTGTGATCAGATCTCAATATGCAAATTAGGTAGGCAGGGGCTGCCACAAGTCTAGAAAAACAATGCCATTTATTTTTAAACCACTTTTGACAAGATAAGACTTGCTAGCTACTGCTGCTGCCTGTCATTTTTTGTTTTTGTTTGACTGGCAGACAGAGGCAGAGTAAGGTGACAAATCTGTTTCTTAAGAATGTGTCAGTCACACACTGTACAGGTTGCATTAACACCTGGGTGAGATACGATCACAATGCGAGCCAGAACCACCTCCGCATGTTTTGCATGCATTCACACCTTGCATTAGTACGTCTTTTCTTATCCAGATACAGATTGCATGTTAATTCCAGTTACGTAAATGGGGCTATAATACCCACCTCAGACTAAAGCGAGAATTTGATAATGATTTGCATTCTTTTTCTCCTTCATTTATCTAACATAAATTTAAATTTCAGTGACCAAAAGCCAGCTCTGGCCTTGCATTTGCACTCTTTTTTTCTGCGGTGAGTGATTGAAATTGCAGCAAGAGCTGAGTGGTGTTTTGCTTGCTAGAAGTAAGTTTTGTTTTCCCTATTCTCCGGCCTCAGTAGGTCTTCATACATTCAATATTTAGCTGGAAGATAATCATAGCAGCTCTGAAGGGAATATGGTCATAAAAACAAAAGATATTACTTAGTACATGAGCAGAGAAATACAAGCCAAAAACAAAATTGCCTGGGAAGTAGTTCAGTAAATAGAGAGTGTATTAAAGTAAGCCTGACCTATCTGGCGTCTCACCAGGTCATTGAAGCCCTGGGTACAGAAGGACTGGACTATTGTGCATGTAGTTGAAAACAACACAGGCCTGTGTTTTCCAGTTTCTGTGTCAATATTCTTTTTCAAGTATTTTAGGACATTAGACCAGGAGATTTGGGGCCTGTTTTATCCACAATATAAATGATAATGAGTTTCTTTTAAAAGTCTGTTCTGTGCTGCAGAGTAAAGCTTATCTACCCCCTCTCTCTCTTGAAACCACAATCATTGCATACATGTTCCTCTGTGTAAAGTACCGGTGGTTTAGTTTTAAACTCGTATGTCACAACGCCATCCTAAAGACGAATGCCGTCTCGCTGTGGTGCAACCAATCAAACCACCGTCAAATATAATACCTTCAGCATTTCCTTAAGCAGTAAAGCGCAACACGGCTAATTGCAACAAACCTTGAGACTGCCATGGAACTGCAGGAGTGTTTGCAACATGATAAACCAGTTCATAATTTACAAGGAACTGTTTGCAATTTCCAAAGAAGATGTTTTGTAGTAGAAGGAAGCGAACGCACAGCATTGTTATCTTTCGCACGCTCCGCAAGCTTATATCCCTTTTGCATCATGCTGCATTTTTAGTTCACTTGAGATAAGCCTTTCCTAAAAGCTGCTCGCTGCATTCAGGTTCTTAGAAACTGTGCTGTAAAATATGTTTGTCTTTCGTGAGATAAATTATCTGCTTTATATTTTCATGCTTTTTTTACAGAGAAAAAAACATGTATGTAGTGGTTCTGGGTGCATAGTTTGTACAACAAAAGCACATACAAAAGATTTCAGAGAAATGTAATTGGGAAATTTTAAATACTCAGTATCCAAGGTTATGGAAAGAAAAGCAGTTCAAAATGTTATATAGAAAATGAGTCAAAACTACTAGGTTCATTTTAACTTACGAGGGATTTCAGAGAAAGGCCTCATCAGAATGTTTCCTTTATTGCCTAACATCTGAAGTTCTGTGCTTGGAAAACATTACTGTGGGCTTTGCGATGTGAAAAAAAAGTATTTTCATAGACGGTGGAGATCCCCCCACACCCCAGAATTTAGTCCCACGCCTCTTCTCTTAGGCCCGGGGGTGGGGGTCTTTCTGGTTTCAAATGTGAATACAAATGCTGCGCTGATGAGGTATGAATGAGCAGCGCTTTTTGTAGAGTAAGAACAGAAGCAGAAGGAGAGGCAGAGTGAGAACGGAGGTGGGGAAGAAGAAGAAAGGAGAGGGGGAGGAAGGTGAGAGGTATCAGGATGGAGGGGCATTTGCATGGGTGGGGGGGTTTGCCCGTCTAAGTTGTGAAATTTCAAAGCAAAGGACGTGCAGATGCTCCAGCAACATAATCTAGAAGCATTTTATCGCTTTGCCTTTTAGCCATTTGTTGAACTAATTTTTAACATTAGAATTAAGCCTTAAGAATATATTTGATAGATTTATGTTTTATTGTCATTTAAACTCCTCAACTCAATGAATGGAGGATATATTAAAGCTGGAGTAGGCAGATTGGAGCAAATATTATTTAAAAAAAAGTTATTTTTATAAAACGGTCACTATATGCATGAGACATGCAATCTGCATAAAAATCATGTACATCTGTGTGATGTGTCTCATTTTACAGCTAAACCGTACTACAAGATGTTTCTGAAAACATTTGAGATGAGAAATAGGTATTACAGTTACAGAATATTGATTCATATTTGATCAGCGCCAAATAACATATATTTTTCAAGAAGTGAAAATCAATTGTTCGTTCCATTGCGACATCACCGCCCAGCAGCAAATCTACACTTCCACCATTTTGGACTGAAAGCGACTACCGGGCGCCAGTAAAACGTCCGCCTAAAAAAGTGGCATACAAAAGTAAAACAAAATATTTCTATTCTATTGTCATATTCTACCGAAATGGCCTGTGTTGAACAATAAAATATTATAAATAAAAAAAGCGTTTTCAGTCCAAAATGGCGGCAGCGGCGTTTGTCAAAAAAACATCAGAGTTTCGTCTCTTTGTTTCTATACTCTTTGTCACGCTGCTTAGTTTGATCGGAGTTTGCGAGTGATTGACAGCTGCCTCCATTGAATGAACAGCCAATTGGAAGGTTCTCTTTGAACTGACCTGTGATCGTCCCCTCTCCCCTTTAAAGCCTGAAAACAAAGCCAAGAGGAGATTGAAGGAGTCTAGTTATCACTCAAAACACTTGAATTACAATATGCTGAAAGGTTATTATGGAATTTTTGCCCAGTGATACCAAAAATATTCTGCCTACTGCCACTTTAAAGTGCTCTTAATACTGCATACAGTATTTTAGAGTTGCTATCTTGTCTTCATCCTTCTGCAGCACTGTTGAGTAACAATGAATACTTGTTGTGCAGCAGTGGAACAAACCTTTTGCAATACTGGATTTTGCATTCATTTTTACATGATTCACTGTTTATTTTCTAATAATACTTTATGACATATATGATGTATGATTGTGTCATATTCCAGACGTGTGGTTCTGTGGTGAAATACAAATACTCCCATGTGTGTCATCTATGAGTATATCGTTTTTACAATAGGATAATGATGTTGAAACTGAAGACAGGGACTTTTTGCTATAAAACCATATCAGAATTTTTTATAACATAACCTGTGTTGGCATTGCGGACTTAAGATTCAACTTAGATTCAGCTGCTCATTACTGATCATACGATAGCACACTGAGTAGCCTTCTGAGTCATTATCTAAATGTGTCAGTAACTTATAAAGAGGAAGCAAACATCCTGCTTCATCAGCTACCTGGGGAAAGAAGGGAAAATCCCTGACGACAAATGCACATTTGAAGTTTTTTTTTTTTTGAGGAACAAGGAAATGGGAATTGAATGTTTATCAAGTGATCTGTTGGGGAATTTGTTCCACAAATAATAATTAAAAAAAAGTCATGCTCACATTGCATTTTAAAGATGGCATTATTTTCACTGGGCTTGTCATGTGATAGGGAAAAGTAAACTTATGGTATCATGAGAAAAGCTGTTTTCACTTCAGCGACATATAGTCACAATTTTAGCGTCTCTTTGCAGGTTATGCAGAAATGATGTGGGTGTTATGTTGGTAAAAGGAAGCTGCATAGTTTAGTAATATAATAGCTAAGGTATTACTAATGTGGTTAAGTTAATAAAAACAGTAGCCAGGACAGACACTTACAAGACGAAACACATGTTAATATGTCAATCAAATTAACATTGAATAATGTAGCATAATTAACTCCCCAGCTTCCTGATTCTCCATAATAGATATTTTGCTTTCTCATAGTAGGGAAAGCACAGGTGTGACTAGTGACATTAATGTTGACACCTTTCCATGTAAGTGTTCTAGTAAGCTTCGTCAATGGGCCAGCATGTACAGGGCCTTTTTTATGGGAGGCTTTTTAACATTTCACAGTAGGAAACGCCTGGGTGTAGTTTACATTTTAATGATTACTCAAACTATCAAATTCCATCAAGGAACTGGAGTTGGAAATTTGCTTCGGCTTTACGGACACTGTCTCTGCAATTGCCAATTCTCTGTACTTGCCTATTATAAATAAACAAATAAATAATAGAATAAAATACTAAAATGAGTGATTGGCGCCAGGGATTGTGCTTGCTGGCTCACTGCACACTGCTATGGCTTACTGGAACACTTCAGTATTGAACAGAGCCATCATTAGTGTACAACACATATGACAAGTGAAAATGTCTGCCTATATCTAATGCTGAATCCCAATTTCATATTATATATTCATGTGTATATTAATTGCAGTGCTGGAAGAAGTACTACAATCTTTTACTTGAGTAAAAGCAGCAATAAAACAGTGTAGAAATACTCTGTTACTCTGTATTAGCATCAAAATATTACTTACCAAAAGTCAAAGTACCCATGCAGAATGGCTCATTTCAGAATAATGTATATAATATCACTTATAATTAGTGATGCATTAATGTGTAAGCATCACTAATGTTGCAGCTGGTAAAGGCAGAGCTCATGTTCAGCTACTTTACATATAGCCTACTGCCTGCATGGTATCCATAATGATACATCATAATTTATTAGTTGATTTCAATTTTGTATTAATTATCTGAATCTGCAAAGTAATTAATTAAAGATATCAAATAGCCATGTGAGGTCCACAGTTGCAAAATTACACACTCACTTTAAACTAGTGTAAAAAATGTTTAAATCTTTTTTATTTTTTAAAGGTGCTAAATATGAGATTTGGAGCAGTTCTGTTTCCTCCGCATGGCTCTCACCATGGTGACGGCTGAGCTGGAAACTCACAGCTAATGGCGTTAACAGTGGAAACAAAGGCAACAGTGCTGACAGAGATAACAGTGTTTACCTGAGTGGGAACTGGAGAGTGCTACGCTTCCTATTGTCCCTATAGTATGATAAGTAGAGAGCACAAGACAGCAGTGTGAATTTAGTAGAATGCGTAGATAGGTTGAAGATTAATTTGAGCTTTACGTTTCCCTCTGAGATATAGTGGGGTAGAAATAGCAAAAATGAAAATACTCAAGTAAAGCACAAGTACCTCAAAATTGTACTTAAGTACACTACTTGAGTAAATGTACATAGATACATTCCACCACTGACTGATTGTATACAATATCTACTACATACATAGATTTTGCAGTTTGTATACAAGATATCAACATATAATAACTGTTTCAAGCGAGCAAGAAATGATAAAATACTTATAAAAATATATAAAATATTTGTAAAATTGCTGTAGGCCTATGTATAAGATTAAAAATAGTAATTACAAAATCAATCATTCAATACCCTATCCCTTATCTTCTGATAGCCCTTTCCAGAAACTGGACTTGCATATTTGATGGCGATGACCTTATTTATGCATGGGGTAAATTAGGGGTATTCTATAATTAACTAATTTTAAAATTAGTAATAATTATCATTACTATTATTATGACTAATATATTAAAGTGTAAATAGTATGTGTCTAAGCTGGTCAAAGTATAGCTAATTTTAACTATATTTACTGTTGAGTGGTTAAACTTATGGCCACACAGTATTTTTTATGATAATCATTTATTTTCTACGTAAAATTTTAATGTTCTGCAAAGTTGCTTTTTACTAGGAGAGCTGTTAAATAAATGTAATGGAGTAAAAAGTAACCTATCTATAATGTTAGTATATTTCATTCTCAAATGTAGTTGGATGTATAAAGCAGCATAAAGTGGAAATACTCAAGCAAGTACAAGATACCTCAACATTGTACTTAAGTGTAGTATCAAAGAAAATTTAACTTTACCAAAACACATTAAAGGTCCCATTAAATAAAATAGTGAGATTTTCATGTTTTTTTTATTATAAAGCAGGTTTAAGTCCTATATAAATAGTGTGAAAGCATCGAAACGCTCAATCCACAGGGAAATACACACAGCCCATATTCAGAAACTGAGCCTTTAAGACAAGCTGTCAGGATTTCTGTCCATTCGTGATGTCACAAATATACAATGTATAGACCCTTGACACAGATTTAAATGTAAACATTCTAAATGTGTCCCAGTTTATTCCTGGTTGCAGTGTATGTGAATGTCATCAGCTGACAGGAAGTACACATGGATCCAGGCTGTTGCCTAGCAATGCAATTCTGTTGCAATTCTGTCGAAATAGATAGATAGATAGATAGTAACTGTACTGATCCCGAGGGAAATTCAAGTTTCCAGCATCACAGTTCCATATAACATGTTTTGCACCATAGTGCAACATGTTTTGCACCATAGTGCAAAACATGTTAGTAAAAAGGCAGTAAAAAAGTTAGTAGTGCAAAGTACAAAAAAATATACCAGATATAAAAATACAAGGAGATGAAGAAAACTGTTAAAACTGAATATAGTGCAGGGTAACAGCTGTGAAACAGGACTATTAAAAAAGTGAATATAGTGCAGAAGAGACTGTTAAAAATTAGTATAGTGCAGGGTAACGCCAGCAGCTTAGTCTCTGAAAGTGCACTGTGTGCATTATTATCTGTCCGGCAGACCGTCCTCCTTTGTCGTCGTCCCCTCCGAGGTGTGCCAAAACGGAGCGTTTCAGACAGAGGGTGAATACAGGCATATTCAGACTGACAGTATGAGGAAAATAAAGGTGTTTTTTTAACATTACAGCATGTAAACATGTTCTAGTAGAATCACAAAATAAAAGTATGAACTTGAAAATGAGCATTATATGGAACCTTTAAGATTATTTTCTGAAGATACAACATGTGAGCAGCCTATTTTGTTACCATGGAAACGAAGCAGGCCTCTGACACCGGAAGAAGTTCAGGATCTCATCAGTTCAATTTCCGGGTTAAAAAACAAATATTGTGCATGAAGTAAAATCATCTGCTTGCTAATTCATCTTGGACGGACTTCTCGGCCAATTTAACTTGGTAAAAATGTCCCGGGGCTCCAGCGCAGGCTTTGACCGACACATCACCATCTTCTCCCCTGAAGGAAGGCTCTATCAAGTCGGTCAGTATGATGATCTGTTCTCACTGGAGAGCCGGCTCCAAGCAGCTAGCAGGCTAAATGCTCTGTCATGGTTGGTTCAGCTCGGCTTCTAGCTCATGTAACACCCCGACAAAGCGAAAGTAGTGGCATATAAAACCCTTTAAATCTGTACTAGTTGTTATTTGACGTCTACTTAGCTTCAGGCTTCAGATAAAACAAACAGCGCGACTCACAGTAGCTAGCTAGTTGGCTAGTTATGCTAGTTAGCATGTTTAGCATTGCAGTCAAGCGAGCTGATTCATTGAGAGTGTCAACTTGTTATTCAGTGAAATGTAACTGTTTCTTTTGATTAAACTACCTTAATCATGGTAACATTTTGTCTCAATTACATCATGTATTTTTTTATTATATGGCTAGCGTTGGTTGGAGTTAAAGGAACAATACACCCAAAATATTGAGCTAGCACATTGATCCTGTCTTTTAAGATGAACTGGACTGTTGTTGGTGTCATCTGATCATCAACAATCAGGATACAAAATCCTGAAAGAACTAAACAAATCTGTGAATTTATTGCCATACTGTGCAGCCATACATCCTAAATAACTCATTTGGATGCAACATCTTCAGCAAAACTCAGTCAATGATTTAATGTCAAGCTGGCCCAACCACCTGATAACATTTCTACAGTTTACAGTTTAGTTTTAGTTCGTGACATTGATCCTATCTTTTAAGATGAACTGGACTGTTGTTGTGGTGTCATCTGATCAACAACAATCAGGAGACAAATCCTGAAATAACCAAACACATCCGTGTAAATGTACTGCCACACTGTGCAGTCATACATCCTAAATAAGTACCACTCATTTGGATACAACATCTTCAGCAAAACTCAGTCACTGATTTAATGTCAAGCTGGCCAACCACATGATAACAGTCTTCTGATTGTTGCTTCAGTTTTCCTGCTGAGGGGAAACAGCTGTCTGTGTTTACTTTGTACATATTGACTTGGCCTGGGTCCATATTCAATTTGGAATGGTCTATCTTAGCAAAATGCATTACAAAACAAAAGCAAGAACTTAAATCATTTTTTAAGTTAAACCAGTTAATGTTATAGTAAAATACTTAAAGGTGCTAAGTTTGAAATTCAGAGCGTTTCTATTGCCTCGACACGGCTCTCTCTTTTAGGATGAACTGGACTGTTGTTGGTGTCATCTGGTCAACAACAATCAGGCAGTCAAATCTTGAAATAACTAAACAAATCTTTGGAAATGTACTGCCATACGGTGTGCAGCCATAGTCCTTTCATCCTGCAGCTGTCAGACTCCACAACCAGCACTGCTCCCAGCAGACCACATACACACCAAAAAACTGACAATAACATGATATTTTCAGGTGGAACTTCATTCATTCATTCATTCATTCATTCATTCATTCATTCATTCTCACTGTGCAATATCATTTTTCACTTGTGCAATTTTGTTAAGTCTGTTTATTATCAATACTGTATATACTGCTCCTATTTTTATACTTCCTTCTATTTAAATGGTTCATATATTTGTTACACTTTGTTTAGCTCTTGTTTTTACTGTGTTAGCTGATGCATCTTGTTTTTTGCACTATCCCCTTTGCTGCTGTACACTGCAAATTTACCCACTGCGGAACTAATAAAGGAATATCTGATCTTATCTTAAATCCTAAATAAGTACCACTCGTTTGGATACAACATCTTCAGAAAAAAACTCCGTCAATGATTTAATGTCAAGCTAGCCAACCACATGACACCTGATAACAGGCTTATGATTGTTGCTTCAGTTTTCCTGCAGAGGGAAAACAGCTGTCTGTGTTTACTTTGTACATATTGACTCTACAGTTTAAAATCATTGAATGCTGGGCTCATTTTTTTATTATTCCCTTGCATGCATTGCTGGTGTCAGATGAATGTGTAAACTTAAAGACTTCCTTTCTGTCTTGCTTATTTGCAGAATATGCTTTCAAGGCCATAAACCAAGGCGGACTCACATCAGTAGCAGTCAGGGGGAAGGACTGTGCAATTGTTGTAACACAGAAAAAAGTACCGGTGAGTTGATGATATCAACTTGATGTGGTTCATTCATTTGTTAGTGAGTAAATGTATACAGCCTGTGTCCATATTCAAGTTCAAATGGTCTATCTTAGCAAAATGCATTACAAAACAAAAGCAAGAACTTAAATAATTGTTTCAAGTTAAACCAGTTAATGTTATAGTAAAATACTTAAGGGTGTTAAATTTGATATTCAGAGCGTTTCTATTGCCTCCACACGGCTCTCAACATGGAGACGGCTGAGCCGGTGGCTTGCAGTTAAAGGTGCTTACAGCTAACGGTGCTTACAGCTAACGGTGCTTACAGCTAACGGTGCTTACAGCTAACGGTGCTAACAGCTAACGGTGCTAACAGCGCAAACAATTGCAACAGAGCTGACAGAACTAACAGTGGGTCCGCACCATTACCACGCTGGCGTACACCTGTGGTGTGTGGAGTCTGCATACCATTTAAAAGGCGTATCAGCCGTCACATACGCCAGATGCGCTGCACAATTCAAGCAGTTAAAGTGGTGTCGATCACATAGCTGATAGAATCACAACAGGGTAAATCTTGATGCCAAGCAACAATGTAATCTTAAATTGATTATTAAAGTCGGTATATACTAACATACAGCAGAGCAGTCAGCAGGGGATTGCCAGTATCATTTTGTGTCTGTGACATCGATATCTCGTCAACAGTTAATGACACAATAAACCTTGATCGCTCCGACAGATCTATGCTTTGTTTAAAGTGACGCCTACTCCCGCCGGCAAATGTTTTCCCCTCCATTTAAGAGGTACGCTTCCCCCTTGCCGCTCATCATCACTTCTCGCTGGATCGTGCCCCGGCTGTAGGAAACGGAGTCCATCCAGTGGTTACCTGAAGAGGAACTGGGGGGGTGGGCGCTGCGCTTTTGCAACAACAACAACAACGTCGGTCGAGAGGGAGTTATCAGCTGTAATCGCTGTATGAGAGCAGTGCAGAGCGGCAGCCGTGAGCTAGCCAATGGGGCACAACAGAGAAACTTGCATGCACTAAAAGGCACGTGCGGCTGGCTCGGCTATGTCAACAAAGCGCGGAGAAAATCGTATTACAACACACATAGAGGGAGAGCGACTTCATTCTCTGCTCAGGTAGACATTACGTACCCACCGCCCCCACAGTTGTTTTGCGTTTTTACAGAAATAAACCCATTTAGTTAATTTTGCCGTATCAGCGACGTGTTATCAATGGGTAGGTGGACGACGGGATGCTACAAACTGAAAGTGAAAGTGTCCGCTGCGTATGGAGTCTCAGCTCAGAGTAGCAGGTGTCATATTTCTCACACACACACGGGACGAGAGAGAGTTGACAGACAAGACGATGGCGGAGGATTTGGTGTCAAAGTGAAAAGCAAAAGCGCCAATTTGGCAATATTTCAGATTTGAACCCAATGCTATAAGGGAACCATAACCTTAATGAGGTAATCGCCGTGCGGACGACGGAGCGGTCACAGTCGGTGTGCAAAACCTGCCGCCCCGCAGCAAAAGCTCTACCAGAGAGGCCAGGCACACAGCCATTCAACAGTAAAGATCACTGCCACATCCCTAATAGCAGTAACAGTTGTTTGCTGCTATATTAATGCCCTGGATATCGTATAGAGCACCTTTTTAAATTATTTATTTAGTTTGTTTTCATCTACCTAGTTTTGTATTGGCGGGCAACGTAATTGCATTTATAACGCTTGAATACCCAAGGCACTTATTCACTGCCAACGCTCATTCATTTTCTCTTAAACCCTTTCTTCCTTGAAACAGGACAAGCTTCTGGATGCCGGCACAGTGACCCACCTTTTCAGAATAACAGATCATATTGGATGCGTAATGTCTGGGATGACGGGTAAGAAACAGACTTGCAGGAGACCCATTATAATGTTTTAAAAAGGGACAAAACAAGAGATTACAGTTTGCAGTCTGTTATTAATCATTAAGGGTTATTGTTTTCAGATTTTATAAAAAAAAAAAAAAAACAGTCCAGGAATTGTTTTGCTGATTTTAAATTGAAAAAAGTACATTTAAAAAAATATGCAACAACCTGGGTGAAAATTGGATTTTAAAAAACTTCTTTTTTTTTCAGCACAAACACTCAGCAGTTAATGTGTTTCTTTCTTGCATTGGGTTCATATTCAGCAGCGTGTTGGCATTTTCTTCAAATTTTTTGGTTCCTTTTCTATTACCTGAAGCCTTTTTTGAGTGTTGCTCAATGTAAACTTTCCACAGTTGTAAACTCTGGTGGTCAGCACTTTCTTGTAGCAGGAAATGCAGTAGTTTTTCAGTACATGGGAACAAAAAAAATCTGTGAAAGCCAGTTAAAACCCAAATACCTTTTCAAAAAATCCCACATATTTTCAGTTCAAAATTGAAAGTGATGCGTCTTACGGATTATTTGACGTCTCTGTTCTTCTCAGTGACAGCATGTACTGTAACTGATGGTTCCTCTTTCCAAACAACTGTTACTTTTTTCCATGACTTTAGCTTTCTGTGGATATGTTTTAAACTTTGCATTAGAAATACCAACTTGACTGTGTGACAGTTAAATGGGTTTTTGAACAAATCACCGACGTTTTCCTCCCTCTCACCCTCATGTCTTCCAGCTGACAGCCGGTCCCAAGTCCAGCGAGCTCGCTACGAGGCAGCCAACTGGCAGTACAAGTACGGTTATGAGATTCCAGTGGACATGCTGTGTAAGAGAATCGCTGACATCTCGCAAGTCTACACGCAGAACGCTGAGATGCGACCACTGGGCTGCTGTACGTATATTTATTGATTTACAGTCTGGTCAGGGGGTTTTCTCATTACAAGTAAAGTTGTGTTGTAATGTCACTGTCCTCTCCGCTCGCTGTCGCCTGCAGGTATGATCATGATCGGCATAGACGAGGAGCACGGCGCCCAGGTGTACAAATGCGACCCGGCGGGCTACTACTGCGGCTTCAAGGCCACCGCCGCTGGAGTGAAGCAGACAGAAGCCACCAGCTTCCTGGAGAAGAAAGTGAAAAAGAAACTGGACTGGACCTTTGCACAAACTATCGAGGTACAAAAAAAAAATGTCTCTACACGGATGTAGCGCGGGTTGATAAGGGAGGAACACAGATGTGAAAGTAACCTTAAAGGTGGTTTCCAGCTGTGTGACGTCTGGTTAGACATATCATAAACACAATCTTATCTCTTATGTTTTTTCCCCTTCAGACGGCAATCTCCTGTCTGTCAACCGTCCTCTCCATTGACTTCAAGCCCTCTGAGCTGGAGGTCGGCGTTGTCACAATGCAGGACCCCAAGTTCAGGTAAAAGATTGTGATTTGGCAAATTGTTACTCTTGTATGATGAAAATAGCAGAAAGCTATTTTTTTTTAAATTTGATAGAAACAGGTTAAGAAGTGTGTGCTCATTTGTAAATAATAGTAATAATCCACAATTAAAAGCCAGTACTCTATTCATTTATGGAGCCGTGCAACACTGTCCTGCAAATATTACAGAATAAAAGCCTTGTATTAACAAATGAAAGAATTCTCTCCACTGAAAAAAAATGCTAGTGCTTTTATTTTTTAAATGAAAGCAGGAAGTGTTGAGTTAAATATAAATCTTTACTTTTTTCATGTCTGTGACATATTCTACAGATGTCCAGACATTGAAACTAGTAATCTTGCTGGTTTGATGGCAATATGTGGTAATAAGAACATTTTCACTGTCTGTTGTTGCTGTGAACCGCAGTAAAAATAGGCGAGACCTCAAATCTCTAGAAGAGACGCAGCTGACTTGCGGCCGAGTTCGCGCACGAGTCGTTCCCTGACGTTCCCGGCCATTAGTCTTAAAGCCAGAGTGAAGATATTGTATTATATTATATGAAACTAGAAATTGGTACCAACCATGTCATGTTAGCTTGTCGGGAATAAAGCTAAATAACGTTACACAAAACTTTGGCGAGGAAAAACTGGCATGGCCATTTTCAAAGGGGTCCCTTGGCCTCTGACCTCAAGATATGTGAATGAAAACTCTGAGATGAACTGAGTGAAAACTGTATTTTATTAGATAAAAACGATTTTGACAAACTGCATAATTTGCAGTTGAAAAAAGTTAATGTATCGCAATATATCTTTTCACAATACGCAGCATATTGCAAAATGTTTAAAATCGCAATAAGATCGTATCACGATAAGATCGTATCGTGGGGCCTCTGGTGATTTCCACCCCTAATAATGACACTGAAACTCATTCTCACTCTAATATGTCAGGGTTCGGGCTGCAACTAACGATTATTTTCATCATCAATTATAATCTGCCGCTTATTTTCTTGATTAATTGATGACTTGTTCAGTCTATAAAATGTCAGGAAGACAGTAAAAATGCCAATTACAGTTTCAGCATAATGAGATGCACTCAAATTGCTCCTTTTTTATTCAACGTACAGTCTCAATAATCCAGTTACTATCATACATGGCAAAGAAAAGCATCAAATACCCTTCATTTCTGTCAGTCAAAGAAGCCATTTACATGTTGGATGTCTTCTCTCTCTGCAGGATTCTGACAGAGACGGAAGTGGACACCCATCTGGTGTCCCTGGCAGAGCGGGACTGAGCGAGCAGAGACGCGCGTCACCTGTTGGAATAGCTTAAAGCATGATGGGATATGCAGTTCCCAGATGGAGGCTGGTGTTATCTTTGTTTGCTGTACATTTACCCCCCCACTGTTTCATTCAACAATAAAAAAAGTTTTTCGAGTAAAATAACCTTTGTCTTTATGCCTATTTTTTTGTGAACATAATGATATTTTTTTGCACATGGAGCTCTTATTATAACAAATCTACACTATATATGAACATGCATGTAGTCTGGTAGTGTAAACAGAGGTCTGTTTTCATGTGTCGGTTGAGTTTAGCAGCAGGGGAAAACGTTTATGGGAACATGAGCGTGTGCAGAGAGCTCTACCTCGGAGCTTCCTGTTGTGGCTCCGGAGTCACATGACATACCGAGGTGCTGCGGAGAGCTTATTTTACTACGCAGACCTGATTTGACCTCATTTTCTCAACATTTTAGTTTTTTTTTTTTACGCACATGTAGCATGTCAGAAATAGATTGCTTTGACTCGCCGGATGTATTGTACAAGTAGTTTCTCTTTTGCAGAGGGGAAATTTGTTCCACTTGATATTTCAGACATATGGCCTATGGAGTGTGTGTCAGAGGGGGGGAAACAGTGGTTCCGGCTCAACATTTCATTTATATGATCAGAAATGATCATCAGTTAGACCATCTCCCATCAGTCTTGCCCCCTAACTTCTGTCTCTGTAGCTATTGCAGAATCAGAAATCCTGCTAAAAATCCTAAAAATTCCATCATAAATGCAGTAAAACTCTTTAAGACCTTGTGCTTAGATTAATATCTCTTATGTAATTTCCACTGTCCTTAAGACGTATCAACTTGAACCTTGAAAAATCCCCCAGCAGTCCATGTTTACAGCTATATGAGGACAATTACAGGCTAGATACGGTACACTCTGCTATTAAACCTAATCACTCTGGGACATTCTCTAAGTGTTGGCTCCAGGTTTACTTCATACTGGGAATTAAGAGTGAGTTACTGATTATTTCTTCTCCGAAAAGTTCCCGACTATTATGCACAAATCTCTCAGCAGATGGGGAAATCTTGTACTTCCCAGACTCCTGGGAAGCTTCCTGGTCAGTGTGACACAGCAGTTCCACTTTAACAACTATCTCTGGCGCATTTCCAGTCTTGGTAAAATACACTTCCTCCTTGAAAAAAAAAAAAAATCCTCGGTATTTCTAGTGAATGCCAGTTCCTAGCTGGTAGCGCCAGGGCAGGGCGGAATATTGAAGTACATTATGTTCCTCTTATGCCGCCCAGGGACTTTCAACGCGGTGACTCAGAGACCCGCGTGACCTCGCCCCAACAAGGAAATCCCAGACTGTTCCAAGTGTGATCGTTTATGTCTGTGTGTCTTTCACAAGTCTGGGCGATGACTCTCTTCTTCGTCACTGTTTTTTGTGAGAAATGACGCTTTTGTTTTACAATGTGGAAACATAAAAAAATTACCAGTCAGAGCAGTTTTATATTCATAAACTTCTTTTTATTCTGAACAATTTTTTGTTAATAGTGTTTAAAATCACACAACATTATGTACAGGTAACAAAAATAATATCTCTGTATTTACAATATATTACACACGCCTGGTATATACACATCTATATATATATATGTATACAGTATATAGAAGGACTATATGGAGGTCGTGGTCTCGTGGTATTTCGGTGCAGATCGTTCTGTCATCCGGACTGAGCTTGACCAGACTTGGACGCCGTCTTCATCTGTGTACTTGTGGTCCTGGGACCAGCACCTGTGGACCTGGACCTGGACGGGGGACTGATGTGTCCCGCGTCATGGGGGGGGCCGTGGCTGGGCAACCCAGTAGCAGCTTCACTGTCGTTCACACCACCGGTCGAGGGGCTGGTTCTGTTTACTTTCCGAACTTTATGTCATCGTACAGCTGTAGGAAAGAAAATAAGAAGACGTTAGGAACCCATACTTTAAAGACTATATGAGATCTTCAGGTGATATCTTCGATTAATATTTCCTATGAATAGGACTCAGAAACTGACCTCATCTTCCGATGAGTCCAGATCCTCCATATCGCTCTCATCCGACTCGCTATCGGGAAGCTCCCTCAGCTCCTGCGCCGTCTTTTCGTACAGCTGGCAGCGGATCTCTTCGTTCTGGCGGCCGTACGTGAGGTGGTACGCCGTGAAGCCGCCGTAGTTCAAGCAGTTGACGTCGGCGCCGAGTTCTAGGAGGCGGCGCACTAACGCGGCGTTCTGGAGATCCACTGCGAGGTGGAGTGACGTTCGCCCGCTGCACTGTTCCTGTGAGCAAAAACAACGTAAAGAAACACCGTTAGATTCCTGCTGTTTTCCTTTTAGACATCATGGTGCAAAACTGGATGCATTTTTCAGTTCACAACGCCTTACCTGTGCATTGATGTCAGCGCCCAGCCGAACGAGGCTCTCGACCAATGAAATGTAGCCGTTGATGGACGCCAAGTGGAGACAGTTGTGTCCACTGTAGTTGGGGAAGGACACCATGGAGGTGATGTGGCGCTGGGAGTTCTGGGTGATGACGCCGAAGCAGGCGAGGGAGCCCCTCTTGCAGGCGATGTGGAGCGCTGTGTTGCCGCTGTCGTCGGCCAGACGCGGGTCACCGCCGGCCTTCAGGAGCCGCTCAACCAACTGTGGCTGCTCTGTGATCACCGCCAGGTGGAGGGCAGTCTGGGGGGAGGACAAAAGGATATATTTCATTATTATCTTGACTTTTTAAAGGGAATTTGTGTGGAAATATTTAATTGTTATCTTGACTTTTTAAAAAGGGAATTTGTGTGCATGATAAGGAAGGTTTGGCTTTGTATTCAGCTCATTTGGGTTTTGAGTTTCGTTATTACCTGTCTCTGGTGGTTCTGTGCGTTGAGGAATGGGTGATTGTGTGAAAGTTTGATCATCTGGAAGGCATGTTCTGTGGCTTCGTGAATGATGGCCAAGTGAAGAAGTCTGTGGGGGAGAAAAAGAGAGAGAGGTCTGTTAAAATAGTGCTTTTACGCATGGAGGAAGTGGTTCCAGCCAGATGAGAAAGAACAAAGCCCCGAGCAGTGGAGCGTTTCGCAAGAGCGGAGTTTTGTCGGGTTATTTCCACCAGTTGTGGCTTGACACATCTGATGCTTTATCAGTTCCTGGCAGAAGGCCAGGGACTTTCCTGAACGCGCAGAGCAGAGCGCACTTTAGCACCGCCCAGACTGCGCTCTCAGCCAAAGTACACACACACACACGCACTTTTGCTGCACACACACACTTTTAAAGGCCTCTTCTTTTTTTTCATGCAACTTTCGACATTTTCATGCATAATTTTGCAGCTTTTTTACAAGTTTTCAATGCATTGAATTCCAAGTTTGGATGCTGCGTTCAAGTGCGCATTTTACGCACAAGGAAAAAAGAAAATATGCATAAACTTGCATAATTATTAATAATCTACACAAAAAAAACTCAAATTCAACTTACGTGTCACCATCCTCCGTCACAGCAGTTCTCCAAGGCTCGTATTCATGTGTCCTGATGTCCTCGCTGGTCGCGTTCACGTTCATGTCCTCAAAGTCGCTCACCAGCTCGTCCTCCTTCAGGGAGTCCAGGCCGCTGTCGAAGCGGTCCTCCTGGCAAGGCCACATTTTCCCGTTTTTGTTGTTGGACTCCATGCTGTCCAAGTTGTAATCCATTTGGTTGTGGTTAGATACTCTGTGCACGTCCATGTTTGACTGTCAGTAAAGTAGCTCCGTCTCCGTTGTCTCTCTCCAAAGGTCTGGTCAGAGTATGTGAGGCTGAGAGGAGGCGCACTGGGTTTTGTGCGCTCGGCTGGGCGGAGCTTCAGCGGGGAATTCCAATTGACTTATCTAAGAAAAAGTAAAGGGAAAGAACACAGGGCTTGTGCTTTTGTGAGAAAAATCCCCCCCCTAAATGAGACTCAGAATGAAAACCCGTAGTTTCCTATTAGACACCTATTTTCACCTGTGATGTAGGTTTAGGGGACATGTCATTATTTATGTCAATGAATGAGACACCATGGGCATGAATGAGAGAGAGAGACAGCCCCGAACTGGCTCTGGAAGAATTCCCTTTCTGCACTTGGGGAAATTATGTATTTCAAGGTGCATTCAAGGTGCATTAATCATATATATATATATATGTATATATATATATATATATATATATATAAAGCTAGTAAATGGAAAATATATATATATATATTGTTTTTTTCCATTTACTAGCTTCTGATTGGCTAAATTTGAAATCAGTTTTAAAATCCAAGTTTTCAATATGAAGTTCAATTCATAATTTCATAACTGAAGATAGCCCACACCTACACTAATAACCACACTGTTATCATATCATATAACT
This sequence comes from Sebastiscus albofasciatus, assembly GCA_916701655.1. Lineage (NCBI taxonomy): Eukaryota > Metazoa > Chordata > Actinopteri > Perciformes > Sebastidae > Sebastiscus > Sebastiscus albofasciatus. The sequence continues at coordinate 44,886 of CAKAOI010039372.1, forward strand.
GCTCTATGGCTTGTCATAACCATATAATAGATAAAGCTCATTTTACTTGCAAATCACATTCATATTGACATTGGGTTCAGTCCCCTACATACAGTATGTAGCCTAAGATACCACAACATGTAATGAATGCATTTTATTCCACTAAAGTGGCGTGTTGATCAGACTTGTGCTGTTTCTTTACTAAAGTGGAATTTGCAGCATTACTTGTGTTCCACTTATAGTTTGGGCTAAGGGGTTGGGAAAAGAATATAGAGACTATGGGTAAAACCACATTTATATATATTTGTAAACATTTTTTTTTTTAGGATTTGCATTCCCTGTCACCATCAAATACTTTTACAATCTCAAAAGAGTTGAGAAGCATCTTAATATTTCCATTATTGTGATCAGACCTGTCAAAAAAGTCTTTTTGCGCTAAGGCGTATTATGTTCTAAAAACAAATCAGTTTTTTTTTTATGACCTGCTTATGGGATTTTCACGAGTGAAATAGTGCATGTAATATAAAAAATAGGGCTGTCAATCGATTAAAATATTTAATTGCGATTAATCACATGATTGTTCATAGTTAATTGCGATTAATCGCAAATTAATAACACACACATCACACATTTATCTGTGTTCTGACTTAACTATGACTTGCACCAAACTGCATGTGATTATCATAAAGTGGGCATGTCTGTAAAGGGGAGACTCGTGTGTACCCATAGAACCCATTTTCATTCACATATCTTGAGATCAGAGGTCAAGGGACCCCTTTTGAAAATGGCAATGCCAGTTTTTCCTTGCCAAAACTTAGCGTAAGTTTACAGCGTTGTTTAACCTACTTCTCGATAAGCTAGTATGACATGGTTGGTACCAATGGATTCCTTAGGTTTTTCTAGTTTCTAGTTAGAATAGTGCCAGTATCTTCACTCTAGTTTTAAAAATGAGCCTGTTACAAGGTAAAAAGCGCAAGTTTGCGTTAATTTAATAATATTTTTTGTATTTTTTTTCTCTGTCACCGTCAAATGCTTTTACAAAAGAGCTGATAAGCATCTTAAAATTTCCATTATTGTGATTAGACCTGCCAAACAAGTCCTTTTACGCTAAGGCATAGTACGTGACCTGCATATTAATGAGATTTGCATGAGTGGAAATAGTGCATGTAGTGTAAAAACACACAAAAAATCAGCCCAGCACATTCAGAGGTCAGACAGAAGAGGATTTCCACACTTGTGTCTGTATGCGGTTGCACTACAAACATACACAGAGTGCCGAGGAGGGGGGGAAGATTCTAAAGTTTCCTTGTGGAGACTCCTTTGTGAAACCAACACTGTGTTTTCCACAATAGGATGTTCTGGACTTACCCGTCTAGCGTTGCACATGCTTAATAACACAACCCCGGAGGTGAAACCCTGCACAAATTAGCTTTGTTCCTGGAAAACACTGTGTTTAATGGTGCAGAAAATGTCTGACTTTTGGTAGGAATTTTGAATATTTCCCTTCCGTCTTTTGTTTACCAATGTTTTGCATTTGTCCTATAGTTGCTTTGAGGCAAGTCATAAAGAGGAAATTCCTTTCTGTTGCACAACATGGTAGCAAAGTGCGTGACAGAGCTACCTGTCTGTGCTCCCCTGACATTTAACACAAAAATCCCAGGATCGCTTCTGTTTACATTGTGAAAGGTAGGCTTGGTGAAAACATAGCAACGGTATCCAAGGGCAGTGAAGAGTTCACACCTCTATGAGGTGCAGTCAAACACACACATATGCACTCCCAGCAGGGCTCTGATGTCATGTGATGTCATCTAACGTAGCCTGCTTTCTCTGTCTGAGTATCTGTGCATGCGTCACGTCAGACGAATGTCGCTCATACAGGCGGCCATCATCTCAAGGTGTCCCCTCTTGAATTCCACACATTCCTTAATCTCTGCCAAGTATCACGATGAGGCATCTTGGGACAAACTGCTCTTGCAGCCCTGTGGTTTTTTTCTCTCACTGCCAAGATTGCGTGCTTGTTGTGTGTATATATGGTCAAATATTTAACCCACATGGGAAATACTGGGACTTCCACATTACATCCTTGAGAGTTTTTTTTTTTTTTTTTTTAAAAGCTGTGCAAGTGTTCTTGTCTCCACTTGCCTTGTGTTTACCACTGGTTGCCATGGACACCAACCACTGAGAACGCACTGACGCCAGTTCAGTGTCGAGTGATGTACATTGCCCTCTGTCTGTGTGTTGGAAAAGCACCGATTATCTGAGTCAGTGAAGTGCCTCAGGGGATTATTACACCCTGTTGGTGAAGCGCTGAAGTCACAAAACTCCCTTTTTTCTCAATTGACCAACTAACACCAACCTGCTACACTGCCGGTTTATTAGGTACAACAAACTAAAATGAATGCAATCTATTACCACAGCTCTGTAATAAATTCTACCATCATGAGGGTTTTAATGTTCAGTTTTTGTTGAAACTGTTTAGTTTAGTTGATCACTTTGGAGCCTGTAGTTTGTGTTGCTGTTCAATTGTTTATAGTGGTGCTCCTACGTCTACCCTCATTGATATAAATGGTGGACAAAATATTATTATAGCACCCCTCAGCATAGTGCAATGCAATTAGTCAGCAGCGCCAGCTGTGTGGAGGAGGACGGAGGAAAAATAAATGAAAAAATAAATAAGTTACTCAATATATAAATAAATATGTCATTAAATGTAGCAAAAATAATATTAAAAACAAATGTAGCCATATTTAATTGATGAAATGTGACATAAAGCAATATTTCTGTTTTAATTTGCTTCTTCATTTATTTATATTTGTATAATTTCCGTATATATTTACTCTTCTCTTTATTTTTCCCTTTTATTTATTTATTTAATTAATTTGTAAATGTATTCATTTTTATTTAATTCATTTATTATTTATTAATTTGTTTATTTGCATTGTTTTTTTATTTATTTATTTTTGCATTTTTTTTAATATATATATATTTATATATATATATATTTATTTTTACATGCATGTATTTATTTATGTATTTTTGCATTTATTTATTTATGCAAGATTTTCCCATTGCATTTCACCCCTTATTTATTTCCCCAAACTTATTTAGTTCTGTATTCTTTTCTTTACACATTTCTTTATACATTTCTGTATGCATTTCTGTGGGGGGGCTGTCACTCAACGTGTGTCATGGGGTCAGAGTGCATGGATGGACTATATGCTAATCAGCTAGCTGCACTCCAGTCTTCATTCCCGGCTCCATGCAGTTTTTTTATTTATTCATTCAGTATTGATTTTGGCAGGTTCCGTCCTCCATACAACTGCAGTCTCCAACCATTATTTTAATTAACACTTCTCTAAAAAACTGAACATTATAAGTATCTTGAAGGTATGGTTTATTATAGAGCTGTCGTATTAGACTGAATTAGTTACGTATACCAGGTTGGGTTATTTAGATGTACCTAATAAACTGGCAACCGAATGAATAATCCAAACAAAATAAAACAAAAATAAAAATCTGCCATTAGACCTACTAAATATTGCTAATCAAATTTGGAGAAAAATTGCTAAATATAAATAAAGCCGATTAAATAATCAACATTTTAGTTTGAAGGAAATGTTTCACCATGATAAGCCTTAATAATCTTCCATACCTTCATTCCTGTAGTTATTTTACAGTAATAGGTACCAAACATTTGGTAGATGAAAGTGATGGATTCCTAAATTTATGGAAGATTTTATTTTTTTTAATTTATTTTTTTAGTGATGACAGGTTAAAATACTACTGATGAGGAAGTGAGGAGAAAGGGAAGGGGGAAAGTATTAGTATTAATACTGAAATTAACTCATGGCTAATTTGTGAAACTGAAACACTTGTCATTTCTGGAAAGCATCTACTATTTACTCTGAAGGGAATAGTTTGACATTTTGGGACGTATGCATATTCGTTTTTGCCGAGAGTCAGATGAAAAGATCGATATGGTTGCCTAAGTATGGAGTTAGAGCTGGGAGACGATTATCTTAGCTTAGCATAAAAACAGTAAGCAGGGGAAAACAGCTGGCCCAGCTCCGTCCAAAGTAAAAAAAAATATGCATACCAGCACCATATATCACATTATATTTATTTTGTTTAATTTGTACAGATAGAAATGAGATAGAACGTGTTAATTAGTACACTTTAGGTGGTGTAGATATGCATACCAGCCCATTCACATTCGCAGGGTGTCATATACCAAAAACATTGTCAGGCCCCTCAGCGTGTGATTCCGACACATAAGGAACCCTTTAGCGTCTGTATGAGACACACCGGGCTTTCAAGTAACTAAAACGTAAACCCATCCGCGTCAATATTAAACGCTCAGGGAAAGTGCTGTGGTGACGTAGTTTAATGAGTGAAAAAAAACACATAGGGATGGTGGGAGGGGAGGTGGATGGGTCCAACAAATACTGGGCTTTCATCCAGGAGACCGCTGTTCATTTCCTGTGCGTTACGTTTCATTTTCACTTTACAAACATACTGATATTAAGCCAAATCATTATGTTTTTTTCTAAACCTAACTAAGTGGTTTTGTTGCCGAATCCTAAGCAAGTATTTTTGTTTAATTCACAACATTAAGCACGTGTTTACTGCGACTGGAAACTGACGCCAAGGGGGTCCTGACAAAGAGTCAGTAAGTGACGGGCTGGGATGAAAACCATAGACTGAATGCTACATAAGAAATGGACGCAGTCACTGTGACGTCACCCATTGGTTTGTGGACTGCTGCTTTGAAGCCTCGAGTTCAGCATTTTGGCCGTCGCCATCTTGGCATTTTGCAACCAGAAGTGACACGAGAGGGTGGAGCTAATTACTACCTAACGCTAAATAAGACACTTTTATGTGATCAAAATGTTACAGTCAACTTTCATGAACTGAAAACACACTGTGAAAGGTTTAAAGTTCGAAAACACGGACAAATCCCAGACCGGACAACATGGTAGTAACTTGTCAATCACAAGGTAGCCACACCCTAAAGCATACTTATGTTCTATTTTACTCTTATTAGGACCATAATTTACTAAATGATTACTTGAAACTAGTGATTGAGACCATAAACGCATGTTTACAATGTTTACTGAGGTAATAAATCAAGTGACCTCTATACAGTCTGACTTTTTTTTCCAACCAGAGGAGTCGCCCCCTGCTGGTTATTAGAAAGAATTGCAAGTTTAAGGCACTTCCACATAGGCTTCACTTTTCAGAACCGGAGGTTGCCCACTGATGAGAATGTGTTGCAAGGGGTCTGATACAGCGTCAGTATGTGACGATGTTGGGATGAGAACATGTTGGGTATACTGCTAACGTTTGAAGAGAGCCATGCTAGCTGTTTCTGCCTGTTTCCAGTTTTTAAGCTTTGCTAAAGCTAATAGACTCCTGGCTCTAATTTCATGATTATCATACTGACAAACCTGTGTCTCACTTGTATCTGTCTGTGTACAGATTAAACAAAAGTTATACAATGTGGTAACAAAACTTAAGAGTTGCTGATAGCCCATGTGCATTTTTTGACTTCGCAGAGAGCCAGCTAACTCACTGGAGGGCCTTTAAAGCACAACATTACGAGGACTTATTTTAGGCTTTCTGCGTGTCATTTGCACGCCGCTTTTCGTGAGTCATTTGTGTGTCATCGCCACGCAACAAATCTATCCGCAGTTAGGTTTAGGCAACAAAACCACTTAGTTAGGTTTAGGAAAAACATCATGGTTGGGCTTAAAATACGTAACCTAAGTAAAATACGGAAACAATGTAACATAAGTAAAGAAAACACGTCACAAATCATGTAACAAACATCACTAACATAACTTACAAAATAAAACACCAGTCTCTTTAAAGTTGTGTGTTTGTTGGACCTTTTCACCTTTCCACCCACCGCGGTCTTTCTCAATTTTTTTTTTATGTCACTAGCTCTGTGTGTAGCATATTCACACGGATGTGTTTACATTGCACTCAGTACAGACTGCATGGCGAACAAATGACACGACAAAAGCAAGAAAGGCGTTCTTATTGCACGCTTAATGCCTTGTGCATCATCATGTCATTCATAGGCCTTTTTCATGTGAGCTCAGCATACAGACATGAGAGTGATATCGATTCTATCTAACTCGTGGAAAGAAAGCATAAGCCCGATTCCCAAAATGTTGAACTATTTGTTTCCCTTACTTTATTTATTTATTTTTAGCCCGTATTTCAAAAGAGTCACGCGGTTTGAGACATACAGGCAGATGATGATTTAATTTTGAATCCGTCATTTATGCCAGTATATAGTCTGTATCAGCAATCCGCAGCTTGCTCAGCTGTCTAAAAATAGCCTCAGCTTCCCAGATGTGCGCATGTCATTCATGACAACTTCCTTTAGTGTTTCAGAAGGAAGCTATCACTCCATTGTTACAGTAATCACTCAATGGAACCTCAACCAGTCCATTTCTTGTGTGGGCTCGGTGACACAGCAGCTCTACACCCAGAGTTTACACAAACTACACCCACTTTATGTTTTCACAATGTGTGGCTCGGTGTAAGGAGGAGTATTTGAGTGTGACAGGTTCACGCATGGCTGTTTTCCATGGCTTGTATTAATTAAACGGGTAGGCATGCTCGCTGTTTAATGATATGAGTCAGGCTGTTTTCTTTGTCAGAGGGACTCCACCACAACCGTGCTATGTGAAAAGATACAGGTGGTTGTTATCTCAGTTAATTACATGGTGTAGACACCTGTCATATTGCATTTTACAGGATTTTAATAGTGTTGTGAGGAGAATACATGAATGTAAATCATAGGGTGTGTGACCTTTATTCTGGTGACCTGATGCCATTATCTCATTCAGTGGTAGACAAAAGACAAAAGTACAAGGAAGGTCATCAATCCGGTGTTTCCCAGAACAAACAAAGACGCCGTTCACATAGATTTCTGTACCTGTAAATAGAACATTGTTATTTGCTTACGAGGCATGTGATGGTCATGAGATTTTTGTGTGGGGAAAATGGTGTTTCAGCATCTTTTTTTTTTTTTTTTACTATAGCTTCTGAAAAAGTGATCTGAGGCTATTGAAACTTTCAACTTTCAAAGTGAGATCCTCCCCTTTGTTGCCACGGTTTCGCGCTGAATGTGCAAATGCATATTTTTTCGAGGAAGTGTGGGTGTTTTTCGGGGAAGGGGTTATACCTTTATATCCCTCCCCAGGTGTTCCCACAATGATATACACACACACACACACACACACACACACACACGCACGCACACACACAGAGGGATTAATTGTTCGCGATATGATCTGTTGTCCTACTGCCCTACTGCCACCAGGCATCTCTCACAGTCTTCGTGTCACTATCGTGTTCTGAGTTGTTGTTTAAGTCTAGCTGTCTGAAAGAACATAAAGGTCAGTTCACCCAAATCACACAAAACCCCTCGTGGTATCTAGCTTTGCAGATTTTGCCAGAGATTTCTGAATTTCTTTAAAGGAACAGTTCAACTTTTTGGGAAATTCTTTTACTACTCTTTGCTTTCTTGCAAATTTAGATGAGAGGATGGATGCCACTCTTATGTTTGTACAGTAAATATGAAGCTATACAGCCAGCAGGTGATTAGCTTAGCTTAACATAAAGACAGGAAACAGAGGGAAACAGTTAGCCTGGCTCTGTCCAAATAAATCAAAGTGGTAAAAACTAAGGCTGTCAAACGATTAAAATATGTAATTGTGATTAATCACAAATTAATTGCACATTATTTATCTGCTCAAAATACAACTTAAAGGGAGATTTTTCAAGTATTTACAAAAACATTTCAGTGGGCAAATATACTTGCTTTATGCAAATGTATGTATATATTTATTATTGGAGATCAATTAAAAACACAAAACAGTGACAAATATCGTCCAGAAACCCTCACAGGTACTGCATTTAGCATAAAAATTATAACATAGTAAATTGCAGCCCAACAGGCAACAACAGCTGTCAGTGTGTCAGTGTGCTGACTTGACTATGACTTGCCCCAAACTGCATGTGATTATCATAAAGTGGGCATGTCTGTAAAAGGGAGACTCATGGGTACCCATAGAACCCCTTGTAAAAACCCCAAATATGTGGTTTTATTGTCATCACTGTGAGGTCAATCAGCAGAGAATGGCCCTGTCAAGAAATAGTTCCAGCACTTATCTCCGCTTAAAACTAGAACTAGACGTTTTTCACAAATTAAACTAACTAGATAAAATGTGTTGATTATGCCTTATTTCCACTGCATGGTGCGGTTTGACTCGACTCAACTCACTTTTGGTAGCAGGTCTTTTTCCTTATTTTGTTTTCCACTACGGATAGTACCCCCTCAATGTAGGCGAGAATCTCAACTGGTATCCACGCAAGCGTGAAACTGCCGTGACATCATCTTCAACGCAACTAGAGAGGAACATTCCAGAAGAACGTCTGCACTTTGTCAATTATGCAGCGTAGTGTACGCTGTAACAACCCGTTCTCACTCCCAACTTGTCATTACCGGCGCTTGTTAAGTGCCTCTCGGTATCGGATCCTGATGTACGGAGGAACGCTTTAGCGACCGATGTACCGGGCTTTCAACTAACTCCAATGTAAACCCACCCACGGCGTTATTCGACGGTTAGAGCAGGTGACGTAGTTTTAACAGCGTCAGTGTCCACTTAGGGCGGGCAGAAAGGGTGGTGGACGGGTCAGACAAACAGGACTTTTAACTAGGAGACCAGTATTAAATGGTAAATGGACTTGTATTTATATAGCGTTTTTCTAGTCTTCCGACCACTCAAAGCACTTTACACTACACATTAGCATTCACCCATTCATACACTGATGGCAGAGGACCCCAATTTAAATACTCTAATTTGGGGTTAAGTGTCTTGCTCGAAGCCACTTCAACATGTGACCGGAGCAGCCGGGGATCGAACCACCAACCTTCCGATTGGGGGACGACCTTCTCTACCCTCTGAACCACAGCCACCCCAGTGCTCATGGCTTGTGTGAAATTTAAAGTTATGTTGACTTATTTTTGACACGTAAGTCCCTAGTCACATGAGTCATTAGTATTGTCAGTTCTGCAAGTCACATGAGTTGCTAGTCATGTGACTCACTAGTGTCGGAAGTCCCGCTAGTCACGTGAGTCGCTAGTCAGTGAAGTTAACGTCAACCACGACCATTTCCTAAACCTAACTAAGTGGCTGTATTGCCTAAACCTAACTTCCTGTGAAAATGGAAGTTTATTTTGAAAGTACACTGTGCATGTACCGAGCGTATATTGACACGCCGTCCCTGACAAAGTCCAAAAGTAACGTTAGTGAGGGGTATCCCGTGCGTCGGTCTCCGACATTAGTAAGCTTTAGAGGTGCTACTGCAAAAATGCAAATAAGCGTATTTCCCCACTATTCTTTGAAGCTAATTATCATATTGTGGTTTTTTTTTAATGTGTGAAATCACAATGTGAAAAGGTCAACGTTTCCCCAGTGGAAACAGGAAAAACAACCACTTAAAACAAACACAAATCAACATGCGATTAAAGATGATTATGAAATCGTGAGCCACAAGGGCTGGAGTAGGTCAGGCTGTGTGCACATGCAGAACCAAGAGCCTTGTAAAGCAACTAGGGAGTTAAACAGGTTGAACATGATCATTAAAATTTGAATATAATGTTATAGTGGTAAACAGGGGAGGACTGCTCATGTTGGGAATTTACAAACACTTTGTTTGGCCCCAATTTAAATACTTGCTGCTGCATATTGAACAGAGCTGGAGATGCAAGGGTGACTTTTGAGGCTGCAGTAGTTCAAAGGAGATGAGATAAAAGCATCAGAAACCTACTTCAACATCTTTTTTGATTGTCATTTTTTCGAGTGTTAGATCAAGTCTTCACTTGTATCTCTACCTGATCTTCAAAAGTTGAGTCAATCATCTGACCGTTTGGTGTTGTTAAAGATAGATCACCAAGAACACAGATTATTTCAACAATATGAAACAGTTTGAAAGGTTAAAGGATTTTCGAAAGATTAAAATCATATCAGAAGAAAAGAAAAAAAAGTAGGACATGCAGTCTGTGTACACAAGTATGGTTTGAGGTCAAAGATTTACATTGATTAAACATGGTTATCACAGTGTGAGTGTGCATGCAAAGCAGTTAAAAAATGCAAATAACACTGAACTTCTGTTCAGGGTGCAGAAACACAGCTTTAAAGGAACAATGTCTAGCATAGGATCTATTGGCAGAAATGGAATATAATATTGATAACTATGTTTTCATTAGTGTATAA
>CAKAOI010039373.1:0-11784 GCA_916701655.1 Sebastiscus albofasciatus
AACATTTTATTAATTTATTTAATTTACTTTATTAATGAACAATTCAAACAATATAGCACCATCTTACCCAATGTTAAAAACAAAAAAGCCATTAAGACCTTTGAAGCTGCAGTGGGTAGAAATGGAGCAAATATTATTTTAAAAAAAAAAGTTATTTTTATAAGACGGTCACTATATCCTGAAAATAGTGCATCAGACAGGTAATCTGAAAAAATGTGCCTCTATGTCCACCGGTGTCCTCCGGTGCTCCTAATGGCATCTGCAAGATTTCACAGATCTCTCAGAACACTTGAATTACAATATGCTGAAAAGTTATCATCTTTTTTTGCCCAATGATGCCAAAAATATTCTGCCTACTGCCACGTTAAGTGTTTCATCCTTCCCCCCAGTTAGCCCACAAACATGGTTCTAAATGTTATCTACTTTTCTGTTGGGGGTAACCTTTTCCAAAATCTTACACAATGGGTGTCTTTGACCCAAGGTATGTGTTTCACTTGAATTGGAACCCCAAAAGGATGAATGGACTTTGCTAACCAGTTAATTTTCTCTCACAGGGAAGTGATTCAGAGCACCAAGGACGCAATGGTGGCTCTGGAAAGAAGAAATCCAACAGTCCAACCTTTGTTAGCCATTATACAGGTATTGTTAGCAAACACAGAAGAACTACTGTTTGTAGGATTTGTATTTCCCCTTGTAAAACTGTGTAAGAAGGAGGTATACAAGTTTCAATTTTGTGAAAGGTTGCCTTGACATATTGTCAAACCTTAGAGTAAAAAGTAGTCTGAAGCCAATTTACCTTGGCAGAGTTGTGTTGTGCTAGTAGTGACATTAAATCAGCTGTGCCTTAATTTACATTTGACCGATCAGTTTTAACTGAAGCTATTGAATATGCCTGTGTTAATCAGGGGTCTGTAAGTTTTCTTTCGTTGTGCTCATTTTGTCTCAAAGGCAGGTGAAGATGACATCCTGTTGGAGATCAATAAGAAAATGGCAGGATGGGTAAATTTCTCTATTGCTTTAATTTTGGCATCTTCCCAAATCTACACAATATTTTAAACAGCTCTCCCTCTCCTCGTCTGTCCATGTGTGTCCACAGATTGGCTTGAACATCACCCAGATTTGTCTGGCAAAGGAGTGCAGTGAAGATGAAGTAAGTGAATCACTCATCGCCTAATACTAGGAAAACTCTTCCCACACCCTCATTATTGAGCAAGTCAGTGCATGATTTACCATTCCCTGTTTGCTGTTTGTCTGAGCAGCATGGTGGTTGTGTGAAGTGTCAAGTAAACAGTGCCTCACACATAAGCTTTTATGTCAATAAAACTTTTCCCTTTAGGTGTGAAGGCCAGTGTTTTATATAGACAATTATGCAGACCGTATTCGTACCAGCATATGCGATATTAACTGTAATATGTTGCATGTCCTCCTGTTTGTGTGTGTAGATTGTAGAAGAGTTGTTGAAGCTGAATGAAGACCCCAAGGTGCACGGAGTCTACCTCCACCTCCCCCCTGCTTCCCTCACCAGTCGCGTGTTGAACACACTCAAACCTGAGAAGGACGTAGACGGGTAAAACCTGCACTAGATAAATAGGACAATTGCATTTTAAACTGCAGTTTTTTTACTCTCAAATAGAGAGACATATTAGTGAAGCACTTATCTCTTCCAAATAGCGCATACTATTAAACAGTCTTTAACTATGTTCTCTTAAAAATGACTTGACATGTTGTTTAATGTGTCAATAGTAGATATTTTTATGCAGCAGTCAGCTAGTTATCAGCTGTGCATGTTCTTCTGGTCTAACAGCGATACATTAATTTACTCACATGGTACACCAAATCAGAAAAGGCTGCACAGCATTAAGTCTAAATGCAGAGTGTGTGACTTCAGCAGATAAGTGAATGAGAAAATTGGCAAGGCACCCTTCATAATCATCACAGTTTGAAGAGAACTGGTTCAACCGAGGACAAATTATGTAGGCAGCAAATTCATAAAAAAAATAGTTGAGGTTGCCACATGAAAAACTGAGATATACGATGCTTTTGCTTTTCTGTACCAGGCTACTTTGTTTAGTTTTAGTGTTTGATAAAAATATTGTTTTTAACCTGTAATTCTAGATCTCTCTTCAATAGTTAAAAAAAACTCTATACCATATACTTAAAAATGTTACTCACAAGTGTTAAGCTTTACCAGTAACTCATAAATGATGTGATCTCATGTGTATCCAATTTTGAAATCTTCTGAATGTAGTTGATACTGACATCCACAGCATTTTACAAAATAACCTTAATGCTGTGGCCAGTAAAAAGTGACTAGCTTCCAGGGAGAATAATGATTATTTATTTTGATATATTATATTTATGTCCATTTTTGTCTTGTTATAGGATATCCGATTTGAATATGGGCCGTCTGGTTCGAGGAGACCTGAGCAAAGGCTTTGTGCCACCCATAGCCAGCGCTGTTCTGGATCTGCTGGAGAAACACGGTATACACCTTGATATATGTAGCTGTAATGGCGCTTACATTTCCTTCTTTTCAGAGACGTCACAGCATGCAAAATGCAGGTGTGGCTGATAAAATTAAGAAATGAGTTTGATTACAGTAAGCTACAGTAGTAGCAAGCATTGACAATCAGTATAATTGTAGCACACCAGATCCTACTCGTTATTAATTTCATTAGTTGCATGAACAGAAAATGATAATATACTATGTGTTAATGAATGTCAAGCAAACTGCAGCTTTGGAAAACCCTTGCCAATTTAAAATTTGGGAATTTAGAAAGCAAGCAAAAATATTTTTCCCAAGATTGTATACTTTTTATTCAGTATGAACACACCATGTGCTTAAAACCTGATCAAAATGAGCATATGGTAAAGAATTGGGACACAGTTTGTGTGTGAAGAGTCTTTTGCAAAAGTAAAAATGTCACAACGTCAGGTAGAACATTAAGACAAATGAAGACATTCACTGTTTTTTTTAATACATTTTGGGAATTATGTGGGGATCTTAAGCTTCAGTGCACCAAAAAAGATTTTGGCACTGGGACACACACAAGAAAACTACTGAGTTTGGGACCATTTTGAGACGCACCCTGGGGTTCAGAGGGTAGGGGTCAAAGTTCAGGTGTACACAGGGTCAGAGTTATTCTGAGTGTCCCTGATTCACTAACATGTGATGCAGTTTGTCAACACACGATGTTGTGAAAGTGATGAATTAGCAGTTGCAGTAGTAAATGGGGTGGTACATTTTAAAATCTAAAGTTTATGGGCATTAGATTTGAAAATGTGCCACATATCAGCATACCTTATCTGTAATTATGACCACCGTGTTGCACAAACATCTACTTTTCCAATTATAATTTGTATTGTTTCCTTCACAGACATAAAAAAGGCACTCCAATGTGTTTTACAGATAAATATTCTCAAAAATATAAATAAATAAGAAATAAATACATTTTCATTAAAATAAAGAAATAAATAAGTAAATAAAGACTATAAATACCAACAGCAGGTATAAATAAATAGCAGGGACAAATAAAATGAAAATTGTAAAGCTACATTATCGTTAAAAATGCAAAGTAATTTCCATATATGTTCAGATGTCTGAGGATTTTAATAAATATCATGAACACTTGACTATAACTGAAATTAACTGAAATGTGGGCCATGGTGACAGTTGGCTGCTCATGCATAAGGCACTTAACGAATGAAGAAGGTTATGTCCTAATGTTGCATTAAACATTTCTGCAGATGCTCCTTTGGAAGGGAAAACTGTGCTGCTGGTCGGAGGAGAAGGGCCCCTTGGGGTGGCCCTGCAGTGCCTGATTGAAAGGAGTGGAATGGTTGCTCTCAAGAGTCATTGGTGCTCCAAGAGCCTACAGAGACAGGTGTGTTTGCATGATTTGTTCTTTTGTCATTATTATTATTTTGTCATTTGCACCAGCTACAATACGTGGAGTTTTAATGGCCGACCACAAGGAGTCAGTCTCTGCTTTTTTTAAATGCATGTCATAAAATGTGATCAGTTGCAACAGAGGTAACTCAGACAGTTTTGCTAGTTGACAGCCTCACATTTTTTTATGATCAGACACATTTTTCTGAAGATGTTTTTCAGGTTCATTGGTCATAAAAGTGTTTATACCTGACATACAAGAAATAACACACACATCTTCCTAACTTTCCAATCTTCACTTTATTTTTTGTTTTATCACTTGTCTTATTTTCCTTTTCTTTTTAACTTTCCTCTCTTTGAAATTCTTCATACCTAATTTCTTCTCCTTTCCTTGTTTCCTAGGTGATGCAGGCTGATGCTGTGGTCCTGTTAGGGACAGGGGATATAGATGTCCCACCCACCTGGTTTAGACCAGGGGCTGCTGTCATCCACTGTGAGCCCACCCTGGAGACAGGTATTGTTGAATATGTTGTGATTGTTATTACTATCTTCCTCCACTGGCTTGATCTATGGTGGAAAAGAAATGACACTTAACCTTCTTGGCTAAGTGTCATTTCTTTTTTTTTTTAAATGACACTTGACCTTCTTGGCATCATCGCACCTTTTGGGTGTTGCTTGGATGCACAGAAGTCCTGTTTGCTGTTGACCTTTCAGAATGCATTCAATGGGATTGTAGCTGACTAAAAATAAAATGTGTATTTGGCTTTTTTCAATATTATAGAATGACATATAGGTTTGCAGTTTATCATGTAGACGGCTTTAGCAAGTTTTACCCTTCTGCTGCAGTTGTGAGGTTACAGTCGTATACCATGTGGTGAGACACAGCAAGTGTCCTCTATGTTTTTTGTGTCTTTGTACTCTGCCCCTCTCTTGTTTAACATTTGGATATGCATGGTTTTACTCAACATGTGCAGTTATCACACTGTTTTTTTTTTTCTGTTTTAGATGAAGATGCCATTGAGACATCCTCTAAGTCTGGGTTAGGATACCTCACAGCAGCTTACAGAACACAGGTGCGCCTCTTTGTTTCTGTCTCCATTCTCGCCCCATTTGCTTACCATATTCTGTCTTTTTTGTTCCTACCCAACTACCTCTCCATCTCCTCTTTGTGTTACAGAATGTGGTGCGTAGTTGCAGTCAGTGGCTCCAGGAGCAGCAGTACCAACCGTGGCATCTGCGCAGCCTCAAACTGCAGCCCCTGACCCCTGTACCAAGGTATAGACTACTATCTGTGAGGGACTATTAGGAATTTAACTACATCTACCTGGACGTACGATCCTTTTCTCATGTCATACTGTTGTCTAAATTGCACCTTAGAGACATTGTCCATATATTTTATGCTTTAAAATTTAAATATATATATGAATGATTTGTGATGCTTTCTGTGTTTGTCAGTGACATAGAGATTTCTAGAGCTCAGACGCCCAAACCAGTGGACCAGCTGGCTGAGGAGATTGGTTTGCTGCCGGAAGAGCTCGAAGCCTACGGCAGGAACAAAGCTAAGGTCCAACTCTCCCTGTTAGACCGCCTCCACAAACAGCCTGATGGGAAATATGTACTGGTTGCTGGGTGAGTGTGACTTACTGATCCTTATTCTTAAATATCATATTCCTTCAGTGCCCCCTAGTGCTTAAATTTGTGATATAAAAGAAGTAAGCCGTAGTGGTCCTCAGCAGTGAACAAGGACAAGGGATCATTCAGTACCTGCTTCCTTTATGGTATTAACTCAAGCCATGTATCAATTATTTGGCTGTAGACTGAATGTGATTATGACATTAATGCACATAGATTAAGTCACATTATGCACTCCAAAAAATCTGAAATTAAAAATTGTTGTATTTTCTGTATGTGTAGTATAACTCCCACCCCACTGGGCGAAGGTAAAAGCACGGTGACCATCGGCCTGGTCCAGGCCATGTCTGCCCACCTGAAGCTCAACTCCTTCGCCTGTCTCCGACAGCCTTCCCAGGGACCCACCTTTGGGGTTAAAGGTCAGCCATGAATACTTAGGTTCTTATGCTAACACATTCTGTGTTCTAAATATGCTTTCACCTCTCTGTGCTCTCTACACTTCCCTTGACCTCATGGTAATATGATACAGTAGTTTGTTATTTTGAAGATATTAATCATTACAAAACTCACTGTTTTCTCTAAAATGTTGTTTTGTAAGAAAGCTATTACAGCTTCAGTTACATTCTTTAAGGACATGTATTTTCATGTTAGAAAAGACGGATGTTATTTTGGAGCGCAACTCTTAATTTTGTTTTTCTTCCGATTTGAATACATCGAGTGGGATTTGGACAAAAGACCAGAGACAGGCGCCCAATCCAGCAGTTAGGAACGTCTCGAGTAACTGTGTGATAAGCTGTCTTTGTCAGCGTGAGGCTAGCTTTTCATACCCTGCTACATTTTGTGCAGGGGTGGAGTAGTTCACTGAGAGTCCACCACTCAGCATTCCTCCTTTGTGTGTTGTCCCCGTCCTGTTGGTCTGCCTCTGACTGTGCTACCTCTTCTTTGTGCCTAGGGGGAGCTGCAGGAGGGGGATATGCCCAGGTCATCCCTATGGAGGAGGTAAGACACACAGACACTCTCATTGCTCCCTAGCAGGATTAACGCAGGCTTCAAAGACCTCAGACATGCAGAGACTCACACACACACAACCCCTGGAGCTGTGGCATAATATTGCCTGTGACTAAATCACTGTCTGTAGAGGAAGGAAGGGGTGAGAGGGAAGGAGAGTGATTTTTAAGCTGCAGACACATAGCCCTGAACAAGGCAGCCTCCTTTCCTTCAACCAGTCCTTCTTCTCACTTCTTCTTCAAAATGTTTTGCTTCCTTTTAAATAGAAGGGCTCATGCCAAACAGAGAGAATATTTGTCATAATATTTTTTAAAGACCTAGGGGGTGAAGTCAAAACCATGAGAAGACTACTTTGTTTGAAGCCACATGTGACACCAAATTTTGTGATTACCTTTTAACCCCCATTGCTAGACGTTTTATTTCCACTGGGACCGTCCAAACCCACAATGTGTACCACTACATTACAGGAATAGTACTTTGATTTCACCTCTCTTTCACATTTTCTCTGTTTGTTCTTCCTCTTACCCTTCAGTTCAACCTCCATCTGACTGGTGACATTCACGCCATCACAGCAGCCAACAACCTGGTGGCAGCAGCCATCGATGCCAGGATGCTCCACGAGACGACACAATCAGACAAGGTGACCGTGTGATAAAGTTGCTCAGTAATAACTTATTCTTACATCAGCAAATAATCTGAAACTGTTGTTTTGAACTGGATGCTAATATTATGACAATACCAATTTTCCTGATTTTGCACAAATTTCCAAATGTCAGTGATTTCTATTTAGATGTGTTATGCTCTGTGATTTCAATATGCATTATGGTAATATATTATGTGTACATACTGCAATGTTATCTTGTGATGTCACTTAGAGCTGCAACAATTAATCGATTAATCTATTGTATTTGATGTGATGCATCCTATTCAAGAAACATTATTATCCTCCAAGGTGCAACTGAATGTACTTTATATACTCAGCACATAATGTAATTAAATTGTTCTTTTCTTGTACCTTCAAGGCCCTGTTCAATAGACTGGTTCCTTCAGTGAATGGAGTCAGAAGATTTTCACCCATCCAAATCTCCAGGCTGCGTGTAAGTCCAAACACTGCAGTGCCAGAATCTGGTGTCTGGTGTCAACAAGCATCGTCTTGACAAGATGTTTTTGTCCACTAGGGGACCTCAGTGAGCCTATCTTAAAAAATTCCCCTCTTTCCCTCCACCATGTCCTCATCTCCAAATATTTGTTTATGTCTCATGAAGTTCCTGTCTGTTGATATGACTACAAGTAATGCTGTTTTTGTTGTGTTGTTGAAGAATGCTTTATATCAAGGTTGTGTCTAGAAGGTAACCTGCGAAACTCTCACAAGATGGTGGAGGTTAGGCATTGACCTTGAGTGGTTAGGGTTAGGATAGGTCGTCGGGCAACGAATCTTGCAAGAGTTTTCACACGTTTTCGCAACTTGGGGGTTACCGTCTAGACACGATCGAATATAAAATCTTAGTAGATGAAATGCATATGGCAAATGTAATGGAGGGTGATGTTTGAACATAAGCCAACTGAATGTTCGTCTGTCCTATTTTGCGAAAGTCTGGGATGAGAAGTTAAAAGGACTGTAAAATATTCATTGGTCTTAATGGACAGAGTGAGAGATAGAGTCACGTGTGTTTCTAAACAGCACAGTGACGGTGAGTCAATCGCCTCCTTGTCATTTAGTCTGGATTGGTTTTTACATGTTGCTTGGATGATACTGTGTCTAGCTGGCGTGGAGCATGGCAAGAAATGGTCAGATTATCCTGAAATATCAAATAAATTGCTGTATCTATAGTAGCACCACAGCTGGGACTGAAATGTGTGCATGTGTGGAACCTATCTCCAAAACCACCTCTAATCTTCTTTCTCTCTTCGATTCCAGCGTCTAGGGATCAATAAAATAGATCCTGCATCTCTCACAGCCCAGGAAGTCAGCACCTTTGTTCGTCTTGACCTTGACCCATCCAAGATCACCTGGCAGAGAGGTATCTATACAAGTATAGGAATTCCCTCTGTACATTATTTCTCATTGCAACCTTCTAACACTGAAGGGTACTCTTTTTTTCCCATTGCCCAAACTAGAGATGGACAAATCTGTGAAATGTTCAGTAGGATTTGTGTTTGCTTCTTGATGCAGTGGGCTGTCATTCTGTTTTTCTGAGAATATTATCAACATACCAAGAAATGTGACGTATTATTTACTGAAATAAAATGGTGATGTTGTATGGCATTGGCCATGCCAACTACATAGCAAGGTTTTTATTTTATTTTAGTTTTGACTTTTCAATTTCATTTTAGTTTCAGTTTTTCAGAAAGGTTTAGGTTGGGTTACCATGGTTGCGCGTCTCCAATTGGCAAGGAGGCTCTCAGGAAGTGACGGCGCAAATTACTGCTCAGTGTGTCAGAAAAGTTTTTGTATATTTAGTTTTAGTTTGTTTTTGTTAGGGCCAGCTATAATGTCTCAGAAATATTTAGCTACATATGCGACAAAATACATGGTAGAGAACTGTGTAGGAATGTCCATAATGTTTAATATTTGCGCTACTTTAGTGTCCGATGTGGAGAAATCGCGACAAAACGCCATCTGCTGGAATGTCAAGTCCGTTCAGATTTCTGTGGTTCAATGTCACGAGAGTTGACGAACATTCATGCTGTCTCCTTTTTTTCAGTAGTGATATATTAAAAAAAAAAAGCTCAAATTAATTTACGTTCATTTTTATTTTATTTTTTATTATTTTCTTAACCAGGCAATGTCTTTTTTTTTTTTCATGTGGTTTCAGTTTACTAAAACATTTTTTCACTGCTTATTTTTGTTTTAGTTTGCTATAATAACCGTGCAACACAGGCAGGCACAAACATTTCTCAGTAGCGGAGATGTTTTGATTGGGACAATGATGTGAAAGATTATATTTTATGTTTGAAGTCATATTTCATTTCCCTTGAGAATGAAATGCTCATGATTGCTACTCAACACCCAGTATGAATCATGCAAACTTAATTTCCCATGTTTCATAAACTCTAAAGATTGTCACATGCGATCTTGAATTAGAGTGGATTTAGCCAAGTCTGATATTACTATTCACTGCAGTATGTTGGTGTGCTCTCATCAATGAAAATCGGCTATGACAACTCTTTATGGCCCTCGTGTTCATATGGATTTAACACATCTAATGTTAAAGCGTCACAGTCATCAGTCACAGGGTAATAAACGCGGGTATAGGCGGAGTGGGAATGGCTACCTCAGTGGTAGCCGTGTTTGGTTTAAAGTTGTCAGTGAGAACAGCCAGCCGGGTGCTGCTATGACTGATGTGGTATTTACTCCAGTGACTCCAGAGGGCACCCTTAAAAGACGAACCCTGGAGATTAAAAACAGATTTACAACCTAATGCTATGCGGGTGTGGCTGTGTGTCTACGTGTTCATGAAACAAACCATGTTTTTTTTTCCCTTTCATGACATCAAACTAACATGAGGATCATGTTTGACTAATGTGGTTTCCCGGCTCATTGCAACAACGGTAGAGCCACAGATTTCTAGCCACATTATCGGAGAATAGGCCGAGCGAAGAAACTTTAAGTAGCACATCCTTTGTAGCATAAGCACTTTCAGGCTGTCATCACCTCCTCACAATAACAGACAAGAATCTCTCTTCTTGTCAGTTATTGGTGTGTGTGTCTGTGTGTGTGCAATCCTGTGGATGTGCATTTGTGTCTATTTAACAACATGTGTGGAAATGGATTTTTACAGTCGGTCAGTATTTACTACTTTAAATCAAGTTCGATTGTCTTGTCTGTCATTGATGTTGTGCCAGTTTCCCTGCTCAAAGTAGTGGATTTTATTAGAAACGTTGCAGGGAATTGAACTTTTTCTTTTTGTCTGTGTTCTCCAGTTCTTGACACAAATGACCGTTTCTTGAGGAAGATCACAGTGGGACAGGCGAGCACCGAAAAAGGACAGACCAGAGAGGTATGCAGCGTTCATGCTTTCGCAGTCTTCATTCCTCTGAATTTATGACGTCCTTTTTTAGGGATGCACCATATTGGATGTTTGCCGATGTCTGATATGCCGATATTTTCCAACTAATTTTGTCCCATTGCGAATATCAATATGCGCAAAGATTTGTTTCCACCTAATTGCAGAGAACATCAAGTCTCTCCTTTTAGTGGAGTTAACATATTATATGCCTACTGTTATCATGATGGCCCACTGGCAGATGCAGACATACAATGCAATGCTTTTCAAAATGTACACATTCACATAAGCAAAATAAGAAAACTAGGGCTGTCAATCGATTAAAATATGTAATCGCGATTAATTGCATGATTGTCCATAGTTAATTGTGATTAATCACATATTAGCATGGGTCTAATATTATTATTATTATTATTATTATTATTAAGCTGTGTTTTTAGGTGCTTGTACCGTAAAACTATGCATGTAAAACTTTCCCATGCACAGACAAACCCACTCCCCCTCCAGTTCCCCCTCCCATGTCCATGATAAAGCCCAGATGTATTCACCCATATGTCTGTAGTAATGACAGCTAAATGAAATCCTGTAAATAAACACTTCACCTCAATGGGAAGCAAGCCGGCCTAAGTGAAAGCAAATGTTTAAAGAAGGAGAAAAGTGACCCACCCATCCACACACACACACACACACACACACACACACACACACACACCTGGGACAGCCTCTGAGCATATGTTTACATTTACCGCCATCAGGTCATCCATTCTGTTTCCCTTTTCATTCCTCTGTCCTCCACCTTCCTCCAGCGCTGGATACACTATAGCCCCTCGGGGTATTATCACTGGGAGTGGGAGGAGAAATGTTGTGTTCCTTGGTGGATTGATGTGGTTTAAGTTTCTTTTTCCTTGTGATGTTGAATGGACTCTGCTTTGGTTTTCTATACTCCTCCCTGTGGAAATTCACTCAATCACTAATTTTTTCCTCATTTTCTCTGTTTCTTTCTTTTAGTTTGACATAAATCAATACAAAAAAGTTAAATCAAAAAATGATGCTCACTCCAAAAATAGGTCATGATTATATGACTGGTCTTCTGTTGTCCTTGTGATAAAACTGGTGACCATGGTATCTAGATAATCTCTTGTCTGCCAGTCACTTGTGGAAAGTTTTCTGCCCAGTGTGTTTGCTTCAGCTCTGTAGTTTTGACATCAAATCAAGGATGAGACATTTCATTCACTCTTAAAACTATTA
>CAKAOI010039375.1:0-21776 GCA_916701655.1 Sebastiscus albofasciatus
AAATAGAGCCAGAGCAACACAACCTCCTCTCCACGTCAAATAGATAGAGCCACAGCATCACAATCTCTTCTCCACGCCAAATAGATAGAGCAAGAGCAACACAACCTCCTCTCCACGCCAAATAGATAGAGCCAGAGCAACACAATCTTTTCTCCACGTCAAATAGATAGAGCCAGAGCAACACAACCTCCTCTCCACGCCAAATAGATAGAGCCAGAGCAACACGACCTCCTCTCCACCATAGAACCTAGAGAAAGGACCAGATTTTTGTTTTTAATTCACAGTTGCTTGGTAATTTAAACATAAGTTTCCCATTCCAATAAGCCCCTTAGGACTGAATCAACTAAATTTCACCAAATGCAGTGTGCTTGTTCTGGAAATGTCTTTCACTTTGGAGAGATTTGGAAACCATAGCTAGCCTAGCTAGGGAAACTCAAGACTGATCACTGCTATTGATGTTAGGCAAAATTAGAGGATAAGACATTTTAGTTGACTGAAAAATTTAAACTTTTTTTTTAATCGGTGTATAGGCTACACAGTTTTACAATTGGAAAATGTAAGAACCATTTCAGGCCTACAACAATGATAAATGAAAAAGAATATGTTAAAAACGCATGTTGCTGACCCCTGAACAAAAGTTTCTTAACATGTTAGCTATCACAACTTTATGAGCCTTGACATAATAGTGGCTCTACATCTCTCAGCTTGTTTTGTTGTTTTTCTGCCCCCTAGTGGCCACAAAATACTGAACACACCTTTAAATACAATATGCCCTGCATATACTGTATGTGGGAGGAGGGAGGTGTAATATAAATGTAAAAAGTGTAATATATCACAACACACCGAGGGCTTCTGACAGGAAGTCCCTCCTGGCCCCCTCCTCCAGCTATCATCAACATACTGATGCTCCCTCTCAGATGCCTCAGCTGTGCTCGACACACACACACACACACACACACACACACATACACATGCCTGGCGACACACACCTGAAACAAAAACACATATTCCCATCACACATGTACATATGATACACAATAAAATCCCCCAGCTGAGTATTCATGCTTCCAACAGCTTCAAACCATATTAAACTAGGATAGGGTAAATCATGGATGCCCTCGCATCCTTGCTTGACAGACAGGAAGTGAAGACTCTTCCCTCTCTGCTGTCGGCTTTAAATGACCACAGTGTCTGTTAATAAAAGCCATTATCTTCTTATTAGGAAAAATTACTCACTAATTGAAGACTAAATGAATGAATGTGTTTTTTAATCAGTTTGCAATTTGGGCACAGTGACAGATATAGTGACCCCAATCTCACCCTTTTCCATTATAACAGCAACAACAAAAGAAACGAAAGGAGCAGTACTGTCTAAGTTATATTGTACATCTACAGTCCAGTGCTGTCAGACATTAGATGATGAGATCAGAGACGGTGGGTCCAGCCGCTTGATTGATGTGCGGAGGACACAACGCTGAGATTCAATAACGTACAGCGTCAGTGGATTATCCATCGCTGTCACCGCCGCGCAATAAACACAATCGCATTACCGCCACTTATTGTAGGAGCACTGGGGGAACACAAGAGTTACACAGACATGACACGCAAACATACAAAGCACAGACACACACCGGCACAGCGCAGCAGTAAACGGAAGTCGTTGCATTATTGGATCAGAGGGTGTTAAATCAGCCCCACGTCGTCTTTTAATCATCGCCTGCTGATGTTAGATTAATGACCAGCGGTGTGTTTTACATAGCTGTCTGCTGGCCCCCGTAGCAGCTCCTGTAATCAAATAACACACATCCGCCAGCAAAAGAAAAGACTCTATCCATGTCCAGCGGATCTTAGCAGCTACCTTTTATACCTTAAATCTGTAAAGGCTCAAAAGTCTGCATAATAATGACATGATTATGTGATATCCCTGAGGGATGAATTAGCAGGAGGACTTGGATTCATTCCTGTGCTGGAGGACTTTTTCATTTGTCCTTTGGTTGACAAGTTTCATGCAGTTAGTACATACTTTCCCTTTTTTTATTTGTTTTTTTATATTGTTCAGCTGCGTTTATTTGTAGCCTAGAGATCATTTTGTAAAGAGAATGTCATTAGTAGCACAGAAGGCTGGCACAAACAGGAGGAGCTCCTCACACAAACAGTTAATGCATTCACAGCGCGAATTACGCAACCGATCCTCCAGAATTCTCAGCATAACGTCATTCCTCAGAGAGACGCCATCTGTCACATAAAAACCAGTATGAATGAGGTGGCCAGCCTTACTTGGCTGCACTGAAAGTGAACTGAGATGAATGAAAACTGTCGCTGGGAGAGAAAAAAAAGGGAGAGAAGAAGCATTTTTATCAGTGAAGATAATCCTCTAAAAGTGGCTTTTATGGGCACGATGTGCAGGCAGCGTTTGGGTCGCTCTGCAGCAGCCGTCACATAAATGCTTAAATGAGTGACAGTTCTGGAGCAGACATCGGAGAAGGAGCTTGTTTTGTAGAATTTCATAGGCCTCGACACGCACATGCAGCAATGTGTGTTTGCGGATACTTGTAGAGGACGTGCTGGTGATAATTTTGGCTGAGTTTAGCGTGTTAGTTCAGTGGCATAGTGCAGTAAGTTTGGATGTGGGGAGGAATCCACTGGCTCAACACCTGTAAATGCAGCTGAAAAAAACAAGGGTAACACTTCATTTTACAGGTCCGCAAATTTCATGGTAATTAGGTGATAATGAGCAAGCAACCTATTTGAAATTTCTTTGGAATTACTGCCAAATTACCCCAATATTTAACTTAAAAATGTATCGAAATTACTTTATTATAAACACTATTTAATAATTATATTTCACTATTTCCTAATAGCTGGTAATTTATATAAAACATTTACAGGAAAAGAATAGAAAGTTAATTGATATGCTTTATTTCCATGTCTGCTGGTAAATAGATAATAATTAGCAAATAACTTATTTGAAATTTCTTAAAAAACTCCCTGAATCATTACATCAGCTACCAGGTTACATTTGTATAGACAATAAGTCACACTATGGTGAGATTTGTGCCTGATCAGAAGTGTCTTCTGTTAGTTTTGGTTTTCCACCTCCGATGAAGAGCAGCGTACAGCCGCTTCTCAAGCCTCAGGGCCCTATTTTAACCATTATATACTATTTCAGCATACAATTATTAAATAATGTTTATAATAAAGTAATTTTCCATACATTTTAAGGTAAATATTGGGGTAATTTGGGAGTAATTCCAAAGAAATTTCACCTAATTACCATGATATTAGTTGCATTTATGTTTTCATCTGCCTGTATATCCACCCTTTCCTCTCTCCTCCCTCCTCTCCCTCTCAGAGACACGGTTTCCAAAGCCTTCGGGTGGTAACTCGTCGTGTGATGAGGACAGCAGTTACAGTCTGTCTCCAGAGCAGCCGGTGAGCCAGGAGTCTCCTCTGGGCCTGTTACCTCTGCCCTCTCCACCAGAGACGCTGGTTGGGAGCGGCATCCCATCTCCTACACAGGTAGGATCACTCCGGAGGGACGGATGTTGTGCATCATGGATGCAAGATTGTAAAATCCATTACAATAGCAAACTCTTATGTAGCATGAAGCTTCACTATGTCATCTTACTGCTGGGGACCGTTAACTCTCAAGTTTCCATCTCTCAGTTTGTTTGTTTTTTTCTCAAAGCTTTAGTTGTAGAGTTATTGTAAGTATAGGCGATACACTGATAGACTGACACAAGCGCTGCCTGGTAGTAACATTACTACAGGTAGATCAGCTGTTCCAGCAGCAGAACATATCGTCATTTAAACCCGACAGAAACAAAATAAAACTCACCAAAACCGTCTCGGTTTGTCTTTCCACTGGCCTCCTCCAACAATATGGTTGAAATAAACTCTTAATCCACAGCGTTAGATGGATAAATGTGCCGACCCTACATGCTGTTTTCCCCCACTGTGTCTCCCACGGAGCAGCTGCAGGGTATGCAGCGATTTTCAAAAGAAATCATCAACTAGTTCCCAGTGATTATCGAAGAGTATTTTTGGTTGGAATGCACATCCCTACTATAGTGTGAATGAAGAGAGGGAGCGGCGTTAGTGAGAACAACAACAGTGAATCAGAGAAATAAAAGTTATTTAGACAGAGGAGCAGTGGGAAAACTGTCTGGAGCACATGCACGTAAAAACACAATCTGTTCTCATCCATTGTTTGTATCTGACAGAGCTAAAGGGGGATTTATGGCTCGGTATCAGACGCCGAGGGGCGTGACAAAGCGGCATTATTTGACCACCTGAACGGGCTGCACACCCTGTGCGCTGTTATTGGCTGGGGGTTACACACCCACTTGGGGCCGAAAGGCTCTTTGCGGACGCCCAGAAGTGTCCTGAATACAGCTAAATAAGAAGAAAAAAAGAAAATACAGGGCTGCACGGTCTCAGCACACCACCTCACACTTCTAGTGGGGCATAAGTGACGATTGAGAGGGATTATTTTTGTATCAGTCTATACAGTGTTTCTTTTTTTCTTTTCTTTTTTGAAAATTCTTGCATATTATACATTTAAAGTATGTTTTTTAATCTCATCAATTAGGTCTCTCCTCCTGCTCCATCTCTTCCACCAATCTCTGGATCCTCCCCCTTATTCAAGCTGACCAATGGGACGGCAGCATCAGCTGCCCAGAGGACAGGGGCGACTTCACATATCAAGGTAAGAGACATCTGTTAACAAGGCCAACCGGGCCTAGAGGAGGGCGACTCCTCTGGTTGCAAAAAGAAGTCTGATTGTATAGAAGTCTATGAGAAAATGACCCTACTTCTCACTTGATTTATTACCTCAGTAAACATTGTAAACATGAGTTTATGGTCTCAATCGCTAGTTTCAAGTCTTCTTCAATACAGCATGATGTTCATTTAGTAAATTATGGTCCCATTTAGATTAAAGTAAACCATAAAGCAGGGGATGCTTTAGTGCGTGGCTACCTTGTGATTGACAGGTCAACATATTTCCAGCAGCAGCAGGCAGCTGCATTTAACCCAACACCAAATGGTAGACAGACGAAGTTATTGACCAGCTGGTCAACATAGTGGAGCATTTAGCAGCTAAAGTGGTAGAGACCATAACAGAGCTACAAAGAGAGTGAATACTAGACTTACATTGATTTACATTGTTGTATAAAAGTTTCCCATCTCTTTTTTCAGTCCCAGCCTAAACCAAACTCTGCACAGAGACACAAGAAACCCAAGGACAACAAGCCAAAGGTAGATTTTTGTTCCTGTTTTTTTAGACACGCAGAGAATACTTATTATTAATACTAGAAGAGGTAATAATGTTAGTATTTCAATAAAGCAGCACATCTAAACCTCAAATGAGGACTCAAATGAGTCATAGAAGCAGCAATAAACTGAGCATTTGTTATATTGTTAATGTGTTGTCTTCTAGATTAAAAAGTTAAAGTACCATCAGTACATCCCTCCTGACCAGAAGGGAGATAAAGAGCCTCCGCCCCATCTGGACTCATCTTATGCCAAAATCCTCCAGCAGCAGCAGCTCTTCTTGCAGCTCCAGATCCTCAGTCAGCAGCAGCAGCACTATAACTACCACGCCATCCTGCCTGCACCACCCAAGTAGGTTTCATTTTGTGGGTGGTCAGCTTGTAGTGTGGGGGGAGGAACAGATTTCAAGGAGGTGTTTGAAACTGAGGAGCTGGTATCTTGTGTAAAAGCTTTAACTTGTCTTAAGACTGTAGAGATCACTATCCTTTCTCTCCAACAGACCTCAGACAGATCAGCAGCCATCTTCCTCCTCCAATTCCACGTCTACCTCCTCCCCACCTCGACCCGTCGCCGCCCTGTCAACAGCCCTCTCTAACCAGGGCAGTCACTGCCGTCAGAGTTCTGCTCCTTTACGTGGGATTAGACCAGCGTCTCTACCTCCGAACCTGGATGAGATGAAGGTCAGCTGCACAACAACATACAGATCAAAAAGAAAATTAAAGCTGCAAGCAGAGATGAACGGGCCCTCGCACATTGACGCATGTCAGGGGTACAGGCGAAACACCGGTCGTTGTGGCCTCCCTCTACAGTCTGAGAGAAATGGTTCATGAGTTATGATAGGGGGGCGGGACTAAGGTTTAGGGGAGGGACTGTGAGTCGGTATTGGCACGTAAATATCCTCAGGCACCACGTCACACCACGTCACCAATGTTGCATGAAAACGCTAACATTTGATAGCTATTGATCGCAAAGGTCTTCAGATGCTACTGACCAAATTTAAAGTTGATCAGATGAAATCTCTGGGAGGAATCTGTTAAAGTACACGGCCTGTAAAACACTAAAAATGCGCAAAAATGGCACTTTGAATTCAAAAACGCTGACTTCCTGTGTTGGGTTTCGGGGTTTACCTCCAAGAGGCTTTTCTGTGCGTGTCCACATGTTACATCTGCCGACCAAATTTCATACATGTAGGTGAAACCTGATTGAGGGGCTCAATTTTCTTTGTAGGGAGCGCTAGCGAGCCATTTTGACACACCCAAGCCCGAGACCCTTAACATATCAAATTTTACACCACGTCTGATAAGCGTGCAAAGTTTAATCACTTTTTGAGCACCTTAAGACCCTCAAAAATGCGATTCATTTTAAGAAAAATAATAATTCCTTCAGTTTCAATAGGGTCTTTGCTGCTCGACGTTGGTGCTCGGGCCCTAATGATCCATATCTTATGTTTCATTCTCTCGGTGAAGAGCAATAGCTCTCTTTCTCTCTGCTATCTTACAAGCCACGAGTCAATGGAGTAACTGGTGGACAGAAGTTGACATATGTAAAAGATTCTCTGTTAACAGAATTTTGTCCCAGAAAAGTGGCCTGCCAGCTCCGAGCTGACAAAAGAAAGGGACAGTGATGGATTATTCTGTCTTTTTTGTTTTCTCCCTTTAATCTGTTTCAATTCTCCTCCTCTCTTTATCCTCATCTCTTTGCTTTTCATCGCACTCGTCCGTCAGTCTCAATTTCTCTGTTACTCCGTCTCCTGTCAGGTCGCGGAGCTGAAGTGCGAGTTGAAGCTGCGCAGCTTGCCAGTCTCCGGCACCAAAAACGACCTCATTGAGAGGCTGAGGAGCTACCAGGAGCTGAATGGAGGCAGCGACAGTACCTCCTCTCTAACAGCAGGGGGTACCACAGGGCCAGGGGCCGAAGCAGCAGGAAAATACTCCAGAACTGCTGCCACCACCACCACCACCATCAACAACAACAACAACAACACATCACAGTTTCAGTTTCAGTACCATCAGATATCTTCTCTGACCGGTTAGTCAAACAGAAAATGTATCTGTACTTCCTCTCTTCACAGAATGATGCATTCAAGCGTTAAAATATGAGGAAGATGTAGTAAACAGTGCAGATAATGTATTTTCTTCTTACCTTCTGCCTAATGTCATATCTTAACCTCTGGATAGTTGATGCAGGCAGCAGTGCAGCCACTCCTCAGCAGCTCATGACCCGTGGTGGCACCGTCACCCCCCCAACTAATTCGCTCTCCCACTCTGACCGCTCGCCAGGCGCCATGAGCCCAGAAGATACCAGCTTTAACAGCGACCCCTTGGAGGAGATGGTCTGAATTTTTTTTTTTTTTGTAATACATTGACTTACAGTAAAGCTGCAGTGGGTAGAATTGGAGCAAATATGATTTAAAAAAATATACTTTTATAAAACGGTCACTATATCCTGACAGTAGTGCATGAGACAGGTAATCTGAAAAACATTATGTGCCTCTGTGTCCTCCGGTGCAAGATTTCACAGCCTGGAGGAAAACAACCAATCAGAGCTGAGCTGGAGCCTTGCCATCCCTGAGCAGCTGTCAGTCACTCGCGAACTCCGATCAAACGGTCAAACTAGGCAGCTGATCAAACATGAATCAATATTTTGTTACTGTAATGCCTATTTCTCACCTCAAATGTTTTCAGAAACATCTTGTAGTGTACTGTTTAGCTGTAAAAGTTTGTGACCGGCAACCACGTTGAGATCAGTTGAGGAAATACCAAGCAATAAGAAGAGAAATAGGCATTACAGTAACAGAATATTGATTCATATTTGATCAGCGATGCCTAGTTTGACCGTTTGATCAGAGTTCGCGAGTGATTGACAGCTGCCTCCGTTGAATGAACAGCCAATAGGAACGCTCTCTCTCTCTGAAATGACCTGTGATTGGCCGAAGTCTCCCGTCATGGACTAGATATTTCAAAGCCTGAAAACAGAGCCATGATGATGTGCAGAAGTCTAGTTTTCTCTCAGAACACTTGAATTACAATATGCTGAGAGGTTATTATGGAATTTTGGCCCAATGATGCCAAAAACACTCCACTACTGCAGCTTTAATTGTACTAAATTTAGGTATACTTATGTATCTTATATGTGCACTAATGAATAATGTACTTGACATACTAGTATTGCACTTTGTGTATTAACAATATATAAATAGTACATTACGAGACAACATTAAGTTGTAATTAAATGTATTAGGTATATATTTGGTGTTTTTTTTCCATTTACTTTTACCTAATATTTTTTGGACAACTATTAATATGCACTTAATATAATGCAAATACTTGTGTAATATACTTTTTAAAAATGTAAACAATCATACATGGAATAGTACTTTAATTCAAATTTGGTTACATTTCAAGAGTAATGAAAACCAAATGTCTATAAAGCCATGCCCATATTAAGTACGACAGTGTCTTTAAATACAATTAATTATAAAATAATGGTTTCTCAAAATAATACAGTCAGAAATATTTGCTTTATGATCAAATACCTGCAAAACTAATGACATTCCCATCAGCTGTACTTTGTGTTTAGGGCTAATTAGCAAATGTTAGCACGCTAACACGCTAAACTGAGATCAATATTTGACCTGCTCAACATCAGCATGTTAACGTTGTCATTGTGAGCATGTTAGCGTTTAGTTCTTAGTTTACATCTCAGGCTCTTGCACTTGTGTTTTCTTTTTCAAGGTTTCCTACTGTATGTTTACCTATTTTTATTATTTTCTCTCTTTCTGTCTAGATGAGTTCACCTCTCGCCCCGGTGAGCCATCTGCCGTGTTCAGCTGCTCAGCTTGCAACCAGCATTAAAGAGGAGCCGAAGTGTTCCACCCCAGCACCTTGTCAGTTCTCTTTAAAGCCGGCCGCTCTGCAGAAGCATTGCCTGGTCTCATCAGCTGCCCTCGCCGCTACAACCACCGCTCTGGTAGCGACTATGGACAAAGACAGGATGCTGCAGGAGAAAGACAAGCAGATCGAGGAGCTGACCAGAATGCTGAGGCAGAAACAGAGGCTGGTGGAGGTGCTGAGGATGCAGCTGGAGCACGGGAGCAGAGGAGGACCAGAGCCGCTGGTTCTTGTGAGAGTCAAACAAGAACCTCCTGATAAGCCCAGCATCCCTCTCTCGTGTGCTCATCCGCCATTCCCCCCTCCGCCATCGGCCGTTTCATGTGACATGGATGTTATCAAGGTAACTGTCAAACAGGAAGCCATCGAGGAAGAGGAAGCAGCGTGCGAGACGACTATGCAGTTACCGGAAACTCACCGATTACCGCAGTCTTCAACCCAAACTTGGGAGGTGCAGGAGCTCCAAATCGAGCCGGAGCAGATGAGCATACAGACGAAACAACAACAACAGCATGTCTGTCTGCAGCAAAGCGCTCTGCAGCTGGCCCAACAACAGGCCATACAGAAACTTTTGCAACAGCACAACATTCAGAACCAGCAGCAGATGATTCAGAACCAAAGTCAGACATCGGAGAGCCTGCAGAAGCTTTCTCAGCAGAGGAAGAAGAAGTCTCACAAACAGCAGCTCAAGCAGCTACAGCAGCAGCAGCAGCAGCAGCAGCAGCTGTTGCAGTCACAACAGTCAAAACAACACCAGCAGCAGATGCAGCTGAAGCAACAGATCCTACTGAAGCAGCAAAAGTCGTTTTTACAGCAGCAGCAGAATAAACAACTGCAGCAAATCCAGATACAGACCAAGATACACCTGAAGCAGCAACAGGTGCTGATTCAGCAGAAACAACAGGCGCAGCAGCAGCCACTACAGGTCAGGAGTGGGTTTCACAATATCAGCATTGAGTTTGTTGAATCGCAAGATGAGCTGATTTTTCTTTTTTTTTGGCGTGCCGGTATGAAATATGAAGCAAATCAAGATTCTTCCTCTAAAAGTTGTTGTGGGTTTTTTGTGCAGGTGTCTCAAGCGTCCTTCAGCCAGCAGTCAGGCCCACTGGATCTCCTCAAGAGCGACTCCACCCCGACTCTGGTCACCGATAGCAACGGCAACCACTTCCTTGTTGCACTGACCAATCACATCACCGAGAACCAAAGAAACGATGCACCTGGGAACAAAGCAATCAATCAAATCGCGCTACAGGTACGTGACCCACTTTGAGCAATCCACTTTAAACAGAGCGTTTCAGACAGAGGGTTAGAAGAGATGCTGCAGTACAAGCGGTATGAGAAAAATAAAGCGTTTTTTGAACATTAAAGCATGTAAACATGTTCTAGTAGAAACCCAAAATACAACTATGCACCTGAAAATTAGTATAATAGATCCTCTTTAATATCAACCATGCCAGTGTTATGGATCAGAAGTATATACAGTAGTGGGTGAACTAGGACTGTCCCGGATACCTTTTTTTGGCCTTTGAAACTTGGTGAGAAATATTCAAAGGTATTCAAAGCTTGACAGAGCAGCACGGCGCAGCAGGTTTATCTGTCTCTATCTCCCCTGTTTCAGTGTCCGGGTCAGTGCCACTGTCACACTACTGTACAGACACGCACCTCTACACACAGCAAACAGCGATATCCGTCTGACAATAAATAATAATTAATACTGAATATGAATAATGCATAATGTAAGGTTATTCCTTATTCAATGGGCTATTTGGGGATTTATACATTATTATTACATACTTATATAAAATTATAATAATAAAAAAAAGAAAACATTCAAATAGTGATTTCGAGGTATATATGAGGAAGCTTCAAAGCATTCAGGTCAGCCGTAGGATGAACGCAATGATTCATGAAAAAAAGCTATTTTCTGCTGATGTGCTCTTTTATTATTATAATCAGTACTTAACAATGCTAACACTAACAACATTGTTTACATTTTTCATGTTCCATTAGCGAGTACAGTCTGCTCCAGCCAATCTCCCCGGCCACAACCCTGTTCAGCTGCCTAAAGCTGACAGTCAAACAAAGCAGAGTATGCACGTGGGATTTTTGAAGCAAGAGACAAAGGTGAGGATTAACCCTTTAAAAACGGACCGTTGTTTGCATGTTTAAATTGATCTAAAAAGATTTAAAGTTTGATGGTCATGCTCAGTGGGCAACTAATGCTGAAGTGCCTTAAACTTGCATTCTTTCTAACAGCCAGCAGGGGGCGACTCCTCTGGTTGCAAAAAGAAGTTTGATTGTATAGAAGTCTATGAGAAAATGAGCCTACTTCTCACTTGATTTATTACCTCAGTAAACATTGTAAACATGAGTTTATGGTCTCAATTGCTAGTTTCAAGTCTTCTTCAATACAGCATGATGTTCATTTAGTAAATTATGGTCCCATTTAGAGTCAAATAGACCATAAAGCAGGGGATGCTTTAGGGCGTGGCTACCTTGTGATTGATAGGTCGCTACCACGTCCTTGTTTGGTCTGGGTGTTGTCCGTGTTTTCGTTTTACAACTTGAACCCTGTGTGTGTTTTCAGTTCATGAAAGTTAATTGTAACATTTTGGTCGCCTAAAAGTGTCTTATTCAGCGTTCGGTTGTACTTAGCTCCACCCTCTCACTTCGTCACTTCTGGTTGCAAAATAGTAACATGGCGACGGTCAAAAACCAAGATGGCGACCGCCAAAATGCAATGAACTCGAGGCTTCAAAACGGCAGTCCACAAACCAATGGGGTGGCGTCACGGTGACTACGTCCACTTCTTATACACAGTCTGGTCATGCTACAGACCGTTGTTCTGTACAGTAGTAGCTGCATGAAAAGTGTCCAGTGATGTCTGTGGATTGTCTGTAGTAAACAAGGACATTGTGTCTGAAAAGCCTCATTCAAATGTAACTTTTCAACGCTTTAAGCGCAATAAACAAAGTTACATTCACCTCCATTGTATTTGGCCGGTAGCATAAATCTACAATAGATCAATATCTCAAAAGCAAAAACTATCTGCTTGGCTAGCTATGACGAGGGGTACGTGAGGAAATGTGTGTTTTTCTCTATTTAGGAGAAACTGGCCTTTTAAAATGTCTGGATGGGGCATTTCTGCAACCAAAAATAGTCTCTCAACAGCGGACGTTAAGCCTTTAAATCATCTCTTTTACACATTTCATGGACCCTCATCATACTAAATGCACATTTTCAGTCCCTGGCGCCCCAGATCCCCCGTCACTGGAGCAGCAACAGAACAGTCTGTTAAAGCTTCATAAAGAGAGAGCGAAACAGGAGAATGAAAGGGAACTGCTCCGGTGGAAGTTAATGATGTATGCTGTTGGAGACGGTGACAGCAGTCTTTGATAAGAGTGTCTTGACTCTAGCCCGATGCTGATTATTATTGCTTGGCTAATTACTCTAACGACATCGTCCATTACTATGATCTACGTTAATAGAGGAAGAAACTCCATCGCATCTTGGCTAATTGAGATGTACCGTACCTCTTGGCGAGTGCAGGTGTGCTGGAAAGTGTCAAGATTTGATGGCACAAATTTTCAACAGGCCTTCCTGATGTACCCCTTTTTAATAGAAAGAAATTATTTCAGATGTTACTGTAATAACCAGTCCTGATGCCTCTGAATACTATAATGAGAGCTGATCTGTCCACTCTTTTGTAATGATCAGAACGGGGAGCCTCAGCAGGACGCTGCTCTGTGTTTGTCAGCACCTCCCAGTCTGCAGCCTTTCTTCAAGGACCAGGAGGCTGCCCCCTCAGGGAAAAACACCTCACCACCTTCCTCTCAAACTGTAAGTAATCTCCAGAAGACACGGATAATCTCTCAAGGTGACTTGTATCATCCAGTCACACACAAGAATCTAACTTTATCCCACATCTGGCTTTAACTTCATCCTCCTCTCCTCCTCTCCTCCTCCAGGAGTTGTGTCCTAGTCTGGATGTCTTGTTTAGTCCTCTGTCTCCGGCTTCCATTAAGACCGCTGCCTCATCGCCTGATAACAAAGTACGACACACTGCACGTCTGATTGTGTCGTTATGAAATGTTCATAATCTAAAATGTGTGATTTTTACTGCCATTGGGGTGTTTCTTAGGTTTTGCTAACTTATATTAAAGGGTAACTTAGGTATTTTTCAACCTGGACCCTATTTTTCCATGTTTTTGTGTCTAACTCACCAATAGGGACAGCACTTTCTGAAATTGGTCCAGTATTGAGGGAGCGCGTCTGTAGACGACATCTGCTCACTTGCTGTAATGTAATCCTATAGGGGCAAGCTGGCACCGTCATTTACGTCCACTAAAAAGTGCTTGTTTTTTTTGCCATGACAGGCTCTGATTGTTATTATAAGTGTCTGACATTATGGAGAGAATCTCGCTCAAGGAGAAGTCTGAAATCTGGCGAGGTGACGTGTTGCCAGTAGACAACGGTGGAATAGTGGAACACATTCATGGTGGAAACCTGAGCGCCAGCCGGGCAGAGTTTGTTTTGTTGGAGTACAGAAAGCGTAGCTTAGTGTTATCTAAAAGATTTTCAATGTCGCGGCTGAATATTTAGATCATTTCCACTATGTGGATGAGGTCTTTTCGATGGCCGCCCGTATTTATGTATTTATTTGAGCCGGATATTCAGATTTCTCAACTAGACTTCTCCTTGAGCGGGACTTGGACACAATAACAAACAGACTGGATCAAGAGGAAGGTTAGGAAAGCGTTTTACTTCTCTGTAGGGTCCTTTCGATAATGTTGTCAGACACTTACTGTATAATAATAATTTGAGCCTGTCAGTGACAAAAACAAACACTTATAGTGAACGTAACGTTACATTGACGTTGCTCACTTGCTCGTTTCACAGCTGCCAATTTCAAAAATGGTTGTCCCTATTAGTCACTTACACACGAAAACATGGCAAAATAGGGTCCAGGTTGAAAAATACTGCTGTTATCGTTTAAGCTAAGCTGTGTTGCTCTGCATTCCGG
This sequence comes from Sebastiscus albofasciatus, assembly GCA_916701655.1. Classification (NCBI taxonomy): domain Eukaryota; kingdom Metazoa; phylum Chordata; class Actinopteri; order Perciformes; family Sebastidae; genus Sebastiscus; species Sebastiscus albofasciatus. The sequence goes on from CAKAOI010039375.1 coordinate 14,188, forward strand.
TTTGATTTGTCGTTTTGCGTTTCACATTTCACATTTCACATCAGTTCCTCGTGTCACACAGTTATGCGCTATGTGAACTTTGCACACAGCTTTGAAGGGTAATGTGTTGATCCCTCTGTGTGTGTGTGTTTGTGTGTGTGTGTCCTCAGGATACAGAGCATGAAGATGATTTTATTGACATCATTTTGCAGACAGGAGGTAAGATGCAATAACATTGTCCAATCTGTTTGTTGTGTAATATCATTTTTTTTTTATTTACTCAGCAGTGAGGTGATTATTGTATTAGTGAGTGAGCGCCCAACACAATATTTAGTTTTTTTATGCCTCCGCACCGGCGATATCCGTGGCTGGAGACATTATGTGTTTGGGTTGTCCAATGCGTGCGTCCCATTCTCTTCAAATTTGGCACAAATGTCCACTTGGACTCAAGGATGATCTGACTAGATTTTGGTGGTCAAAGGTCACAGTGACCTCACAAAACACGTTTTTTGGCCATAACTGAAGAATTCATATGCTAATTATGCAAATTTCACACAAATGTCTGATAGTATGAAATGATGAAATGATGAAGCGATGACATTTTGGACAGACATGGATGTAAACTGCAACTTGACTAGTTGGCAGAGGCATATAACTGCCAGGCGGTAACTCTAGTTATAATTCTCTGTTTCATTCCTCCAGAAATGTCGACCACCTTCAAACCAGCACCGGACCCTTCTCTGGACCGCCTCCATCCACACTCCTCCTCCTCCGCCTCCTCTCCTCCTCCCTCCCCGCTCCAGCTGCTGCTATCTCCCCCCATCCCGCCCAGCTGCGACACCCCGCAGTCGGCCTCCTCGGTGCAGTCCGATCTTCTGTCCGACACCTTAGAAGAAGAGAAACGACACCTCGGTAGCGCCGGGAGCGGACGCCTGGAGGACTTCCTTGAAAGCACCACGGGTAAGCCTCTCCTGGGTGTGGAGCCCGGTTGCCTGTTGACTCTGATTGATGACCTCCACAGTCAAATGCTGTGCACCCCCAGCATCCTGGACCATCCGTCGTCTCCCATGGATACCTTCGACGTGGCGACGGAGGGGGAGCGAGGGCTGGACGGTATGGATTGGTTGGACTTCACCATGGGAGGAGAGAGGGGAGAGGAAACCCCCACACTGTGCCCCCAGACACCCCCTAGTGTCTTTTCCACGGACTTCCTGGACAGCTGTGACCTGCAGGTACACTGGGACTCCTGCCTATAGCCCGTAGCGGTCAGGAAACAAACATGGGGCTCACTTATGCACCACAACATGTAATTGATTGCTGAGGCTTCAGTATCGGATTAGAGCACTCTTTCTGTGTCTTCTCACACACTGCTGTATTGAATCTTCCAGCACTTTGACCTTTTATTTATTTTATTTACACACTGGTTTATTGATTTGTGTGCAGACACGTATTAGGCAGGTCCTATATCTGTTCTTGCTGCTTTAGCAACGGGTTTGTCACCACATTAGGGGGACTGCTGCGGGTTTGGACCCGAGACACTTTTAACCGAGCCACCAATCTGTTGCTTTAATGAATCTCATCTTTTCTTGACACCGCGTTACAGTGAAGGAGTATATCCCCTTATTTGACCTTCGTCTAATTAGGAGTGCAAATCCTTAGTTGCCTTTTGTAGTAACGATAATTAATAGTTTACCACTACAGCTAATCAGTAACCAAAGTTAAGGTGAAAGACAACGATTTTCTAGCAACGTAATAGATTATAAGATGGAGGAGAGATGTTTGCTGCAGTCCCATGCCATAATTTGGAAAGATATTTTAATTCTGAATCTCGTGTTTTTCGTGTCAATCTTTTAAAACATTGTGACAGTTAGTGTCCTCTTTTTAGACATGATGTTGGTTCTTGTGCAGGTTACAGCACTGAAAGCGTTACTGTAGTTTGTAACATTCAGCAGACCCCAACTACTACCCTGGAACTTTTCATTCATTTCATATTTTCTCCAGTGATAAAGTTTTAACAGGGAACTTTCTTTTTATGTTGATTTTGGCGGCCCCCTGTGGACAAAAGAGGTAGTGTTTCCATGAGCGCCACCGCCTCGTATCGTAAAGATTTATAGCTGCCAGACTCCTTTTTAGAAAACCTTTAATTTTACTGCAGCTAGGTCGGACAGTCTGCCCGGCTCAGTCCTGGTTCTGGTTCTCCCGTGCCTCCCTTCCCTCCAGCGGGCCCTTCCTGCCAAAGTCAATGTACAGGTCGTCCTGGACCACGTGGAAGATCCTGTCGACAACCACCTTGTTTTTTTTCGGTTTGATCTGGATCAGCAGGGACCGGCAGAGCAGCGAGGCAAAGCTCGTGGTGGTCAAAGGTCACTGTAACCTCAAAAAACACGTCCAAGTGATGAGCTTTGACGCCAATATTACGTAGTGGCCAGACAGTGGAATTACAACTTCTGGGTCCATAACATAATGCCATTGGGCCCAAAAAATACTTTTTCCCATAGACTTACATTGAGAAAGAGACGTCTGTAACTCATTTTTTTGGAGGTAAATCCACTTGAATAGCCCTTATTTAAATCATTAGGTTCTAAAAGTTCTAAAATTCACTGACAGCATTATCAGTTATTTCCCTTCCTCCGTTCATGTGAATGAGACCCAGACCGCGGCTGGAGCGAGGCCCGGGAGGCGGAGTTAAATGAAACGCTACTGCCCCTGCTCTATGGGCACAATGAATGCGGAAGGCAGTCAAGCTTTTTTTTTTGCTTCAAGCACCACTGAGCAGCTTTAATAAGAGTGAACGGCAGCCAGCCTCCGATGCTGTATCCAGTTCTCTTGGCCGTAAATCTGATGTCGTGGGCAATCAGAGCTGGTGACAGGCATTAAGAATAACTCTCGTCTGAGACATCATTATTAAATTGGGACTGTTTCATAACCAGTTAATAGTTAATAGTTCCTTGCAGTAACTTTAATTGCTGAAGATATACAGCTTTCTATCGTAAAATCTCATGGTGGTTTCATTGTGCCATGTGTCTGAATCCCTTATCTGCCAAAAGTACAACATTTCTGATTAATTAGAATTAATTAATTCTAGCTACTTGAAATTGAAGAGATTTTAACTCAAAACTACGGAATACTAAATCAAAGTCTCGACATACAATGTTAGAATTCAGAATGTTGTATGTTTTGCACTTCAAATTTGTGCAGCCAATTGTCTTAATGTTTTATTTGACACAATGCGACTTTATAGATTCATGAATGTCTTTGGTTTGAAATCTTCTGAATGTAAACATAACGGGAGTAATGTCTGTCTGCGCATTACTGCATCTTACGTGAACTACACAGCTCGATGTGAGCTCTACACCGACGCTCACAATGCTTCATGTCTACACACAGTACGGTACCAACATGTTTTTGTGGTTAACATTGGACACTTTTAGTCTTGAAAACTTGCCATACTGTAGTTTCTCCCTTTTGCGTTTGCACTTGTTTTAATGCACACATCATATAAAAGGAAGGGAAACTCCTGCAGCTTTATAGATTCTCCACAAATGCCTTCTTTATAAGGATTTTTTGTAATTACTTGGTTGTTGCTCTTAATGGGGACATTTGGCTGTCCTGTACTGTATCAGTACTTTTACCAGTGGGGATTTATTTATGTCCCTTTCCTTTCTGAGATTTTACAGTGCTGTAATAGACCAGTTTAGACACTGAGAATGTATTCTAAGACTTTTAGGTTTTATCTGTGGAACACTCTGGTAATACAGGTCTGTGTGTAATGTGACAAATTCTGACAAAATGTCTGTATTATGAATCCAAAACCTCTCTTGAGGAAAGTTCATCTTTTGATTCACGCCATCTTTTGCATTTACTATTTTACACTTTTTTTTGTATTTGTCACCACAGACGTATTACACCACACTTCAGGTTTTATTGTTCGTCCAGTACAACCACTTTGGTTTTTATGACTTTGCTCTGACAGTCTTAAAGGATAGGTTCACACATTTTCAAGGCTGCCTTAAAACAACAGTCAGGTTCCCATATGGATATTGAAATAGGTTTTTTATTGTTGTAATATGTAATAATATGTTCATACTGGCCATCAAGAGATCCCGTCCTAATGCGCTTCCAATGGAAGTGATGTGAAAATGTGAACCTAATCTATAAACTATTTGATAAAGTTACTATCGTGCAACTAAACTCTTATCATGTAGTACAAATACAAACCGAAACTGATGTATTCTTTTGAATTTAATAATACAAATAATGTTTTACGGGAGTATCCAGTAAATAGTCAGGTATCGTATGTTAGACCTAAACACTGCAGACTCTGTTGTTTTATATAGTTACAGTCACGTGCGTGATTCACTCACTTCTTCCGTGGGTTTTTGTTGATCTTTTTTAAGGATGTTAAGTGCCTGGTGTGATGTTTCAATATTAAATGCACTTCAGACTCTGACAAATTTACTTTAAGTCTGTTTTCTGCTGTATTATTCCTGCAAGTGTTGAGCCGCCTCATGTAAATGATTGTGAAAGCATTAGGAAAGCTCATTTTGGGTAAAATTGTTTGAGATTTTTGTGAGTATTTCTTTTTTTTTTTTCTAAAAACAAAAGGGGACTTGTTAATAAAAGAAAAGATAATTAGATCTGGTGTGGTCAGTTCTGATTATTTCAATAATGAGATAAACATGGCTGGTATATGAAGCTACAGCCAGTTAGCAGGCAACCGGCGCAGACTCCAGGAAGTTACTGGCCGCAGCCAAGAAATAGTCCGGCACATAACCTCCTTGTAAAACGGCAAATTGTCGTTCTTACACTTCAATTTGTGTCCAGATCAAACAAACAATATATAAAGTAGGGCTGTGTATTGGCAAGAATCTGGCGATACGATACGTAAATTTCAAATACGGACATTTACTGTTGAAAGCAACTCATGTTTCATGGACATTACTCAATGGCTCTCCAGCAGATGCAGTTTTTTACTTGTAAAGATAAATGTTACATTTACATCTCGGGATTGTCGGACAACAATGCAGGACACTTTGATTTAATATAATTTATCCATGAGGCCTTTATTTGTTTGATGTTCCGCAACATTCTGTGATCTTAGAAAAGCTAATGACATTGAACTACATAGCTGCACATAATTGCATGCTTATATATGCACAGTTATGTTTATCTTCACACCCACAACCTCGCCGCTTATCTCTGAAGACGGCGAAAATCACAGACATAGAAACGAGCGAGCTCACGCTGCTGTAAGCCCACGTGAGAGAGAGATGCAACACAGACACACACACTTGGGTGGTTAAAATATGCTGTGAGCAGGAGGATGACACAAGTGTTGTAAAAAGGTGCAGAAAACTAGGTGACTGCATGGTTACCGCTCTGCTCTGGGGAGAGAAGGAGCACACAAATATAAACACAAACATCTCTCCTCATACGAAAAGTAACGCACGCACGCACGCACGCACACACACACACACACACACACACACAGACACACACACACACATATCCTTGCCAGACCAAGATATGGGTGGGCATGAGGGAGGCAGATGATTGGCTGATAACAACTCTAGCTACTAATGGAGTGGAGCAGAGGATAGGCTAACATCTATTCCACAGTGGGCGTCCCACTGAAGCCCATAACAAAAGTGTGTGTGCGTGCGCGTGCGTGTGCGTAAAAACAGCTCCCAAATCTACATTTTTGCGCAATCATGCACAACCACTGTTGTAAGCAGCCGATTAGACTGTTGTCCGCTATTAAATAGGCATTATCAGTCACTATAAGCCCCATAGATGTGGGTCAATAGGGGCCTACTTCACCCAATAGTAGGTTTTATCATCTCTAGCGACCGTAGTAATTATGGCAGGAGCAGAAGTGGAAGTCAGGCGCTGTAGTATAGATAGTGTGAAACTCCATAGGAGGTGGAGGTTGGATGGGACACAAAACACAACACTGTGAAACCAAACAATGTGTAGTTGTCTTTGTGTTTGTAGTGATTCTAACCCAAAACACAATGTTTTTCTTTAGACTTAACTGTTTTGTTTGTTGCCTAAACCTAAAGAAGTTGTAGTTTTTTTTTGCCTAAACCTAAAGAAGTTGTAGTTTTATTAGCTAAACCTAATTGTTGTTTTTTTTGCCTAAACCTAGAGAGGTTGTAGTTTTGTTGCCTAAACCTAAAGAAGTTGTTTTGTTTGTGTTCGAAACGTGATGTTTCATTCAGTTTTACGTGTTAGAACGTGTTGCTTTGAAGTTTCACTTTCACTTTTGCAACGTAGTAGACCCCTAATGACCAACATCTAATGTGCTCATATCGACTGCTAATGCCTATTTAATGGCCTGATAACCGTCGAATCAGGTGCAGCAAGATATTGTTGTGTGAATTTCAAAGCCCCAAATAGCTTGTCTAGCTAGTCTTGTTGCTGGTGTCATGCTGGTTGTTCTTCACCTTGATTGCTCCTTCTTTTCCCCAACTTCTTTTCCTCCACCCTCGAGCTTCTCCAACAGAAGCTAGCACTGAAGTGGGGTTGAAGTTCGTGTCTCTCTGGGTTGTTTAGAGAAACGGCGGAAGCTGAAAAATCTGAAAACAAACCGCTGGCTCCTCTTCTGTAGATGTTTATGAGAAGTTTTGTTTTTTTTTTAAAGTCAGAGCCAACAAATTGCAACCTTTTGCTCTGCTATGTCCTGTCAACCCACTTCCTCTAACACGCATAGCTTGTCATGAGCCAGAAGTGTAAGATTAGGGCTGCGCAGAGGTACACACACACACACACACACACACACACACACACACACACACACCCCTAAATCCAACACTATAATGCTGGACTGGGCTTAGAGGAAGTTTTGCCGTCGGGCAGCCTGAAGTAACTCTGCAGATGCTTTGATGCATCTCAGCACAGCAATAGGGGGTCTGCCTGTGAAGTGGAAGTATGTCAGTATTTGCAAACACACATGCACACACACACAGAAACACGTGCATGCACCAATATACACAGAAAGTAAACAGGGATTTATTCTTGTACACAGGAGTGCACAAGTACATATGTATTTACAAAATTCCTACAGAGCTAAAACAGTTAAATCTTAATGATGAGGCATTTACTGTGTGTGGTTCAAGTATCATTACTTTTTAAATAAGGAAAATAATTCTAAAATGTAGTAATACACGTTGTCATTATTTTTTTTTTCTGATGGTAACTTCTTTCCTGCAGCATTCTGACATGTTTACATGGAAATTTCTGTTGATCAGTCTTGAGTTTGTTGATGAATGTCTGAACTATTTCACCACAAGGTCCATTTAGTAGCTTTTTTGTAGCTTTCGATCACACATGATCTTTATCAGCTGATAGAATTGTATACTAATCCATCCATGTTGGTTTATTCCATGACAAACTCCATTTGCTGATGAAGATCATATAATATGATCAAAAGTTCCAGAACCTTTATTGTGGTGTGATCAACGGCAAAATGCATTGTTGGTCCATGCTCTCAAGAACGATACATATAAACCTTTTCTGATCTGATGTCACTATCGGCAGGACGATATCGCCGTAAAAATTTAACATAACAATGTAACATAACAAGGTAACGTAACAAGGTAACGTAACAA
>CAKAOI010039376.1:0-59435 GCA_916701655.1 Sebastiscus albofasciatus
AATCAGCAATCGGTTGTACTTAGCTCCACCCTCTTGTGTCACTGCTGGTTGCAAAAAACCAAGATGGCGATGGCCAAAAACCAAGATGGCGATGGCTAAAATGCCAAACTCAAGGCTTCAAAACGGCAGTCCACAATCCAATGGGAGACGTCATGGTGACCACGTCCACTTCTTATATACAGTCTATGGTTTGCTTTTGACAAATACATTTGCGATACGTATTTGTGATACATAACTAAATGTCAACGTTCACTTACTTATCTATATATATTTATTTCATTTAGAATTGTCAATTTAAGCCAAACCATGATGTTTTTTACTTAAACCTAACAAAGTAGTTTTGACGCATTTTTTGTTTAAAACTGTTTAAAACAGTGTCTGTAATCCGAGAGAAAATATGTTTCCCCAGAAGCATAATTGAGAATGCAGTTTAGATGTATAGGAAGGTAATTTTGTAGGAGACGGGGTTGAATTTAGTTAATAATCATACTGTTTTTATCTAACAAGCTAAGATAGCTAATGGTGGTTTTCAAAGGCAACTTAAATTGCAACTCCTGCCGGTCTGTAACCTTCCCAATATTAAACTTCTTTCCAAGTTACACCCTCAGTCTGTCAACTATCTGAATACAAGCCAAATACTTGAAAGTGGAGTCGGTGCTTGTTGCTCTGCAAACATGTTGCACAGGCTGATAGGAAGCTTTGTGGCAGAAACTTGACTGTATGAATTGTATTTACTGTGATTCTCTGCCAAATGCTTTATCAATACATCCATGACTTTTATTAATATCAGTGTTCCGCCGAGGCATTGATCAGAGCTTCTATCACTCCTATGATCTCATTTCAAGCTGTAATGCGAAACTAAAGGGTCAATAAAGACGTCTTATTTAATTCCCACATTTGGCCGGTTCAGTGGTTCGAGGAACTGGAAACGTGCATCTCTACGATAAGCATCTTCAGTTTCATTTAAGAGCGGGTGATAGCTGCTACCGCGGGCTGTGCTGCAGTGATATGTTTGCTTAGTTTCAAATGACAAGTCCCTTTGGATTGCACTAGTTCTCGTCTTGTGTTATAGTGCTTTTTCCTCCATGTTCTTGGCATATCAAGTGTCCTTTTCGGGTTCATGTAGTATTGACATATTTTGAATTTCTAAAACATTTTTTTAAACACAGTGAACACTATAAAAGTTTACTTTCTATTGCTGAATGTGTTCCACCTGACATAGAAATGCCAGTAGATAGTGACTAAAGGACTATTGTTTGGCATGAAGATGTATAGCCATTATCAAACGGTCTTGTCATAACAATATATCTTAGAAGATTACACTACATCAAGCTTTTAGGTCCAACATCATTCATCAAAGCAGCTGAAGTCTCTTTTTGTTTGTTTGCTTTCACATCCTGGTGCCGCCACAGATGGCTATAAACTTTAATTTCCTGCCTAAGTACATTTTATACAGCTTTTCCGTGTCACCGTGTACTTTTGTCTTTTTCTACAAAGACAAAGATTAAAGAAAAGGAGAAAATGCACAAAGGAACATTGCAGATAAAGGCGATATGCTCCATATTAACTGTAGGGAGAAGCGTCGGTATCGCCACACTCCTTTGCCTGTTCTTTTGTTATCAACACAACACAGTATCATATCGAAAAACAGACCTCGGAGAGAATTCTCTAGGAACACCGTCATGTGCGATAACGCCGTGGTGAGGTGCCCTTTACTTGCAGATAGGGCTTATAATGAGGTAAAAAGGGGGAAAAACATTGGATTAATAATACATGGGTCATTTGTAAATCAATGGAGGGGCATCAGGCCAGTGAATAGGCTTGAGGATTTATTCTGATTACAGAATGGCAATAAAGGGCCATTTACAACCTGAATGGGACAGCTAGTAATTAAGAAGCCCGCCTTAAAACAAAGGGAGAAGGAGTTCTGTGGGAGCACGCCGTTAACTCCGAGGAGAGCCACTGCATGTTAATGGCCACGCTGTATTTCACCTGCAGTTGGTGGACAAGACCAAGAAAGCCAGTCCTCCAGGAAAATGTGCAGTAGCCATCCATCTTATTATAATATTTGGACCGCACTGCAGTATAATACCATTGGCCTGCAATGGATTTGCTGCATTGTGAGGTGGAATACATTGGGAATTAAATGAATGGAGTCAAAGGGGAGAGCGAAGTCGCATGTGACAAACCAACACGGTTAAAAATTTACACCGACACGCTTTAAAATAACCCGAGCTTGTTGTCAAAAAGTGGAGCCACTTTCATACCAATCGTGACTCTTTCCTCGGGTTATTCTAATTAACTTCCACTTTATTGTACCAGATTGCAAATGCACCAACATATCGACTACATTAGTGTCAATCTGATTTTATCCCCTTGACAGCATGATGGATTAAGTGCTGGTGGCTGCAGTCAGCCACCTCTTTAATTGGTTTGTCTAAATGTTTTATGAAATCAAGATAAAATTCAATCAATCCCCCAAAACTGCTGATTCATCCTAAAACGGCGACGGACATTTTGATGGATATCAGTAGCCAAGGGGGCTGCAAAGGTGATATGTGCCCGAGTCGCAACAGCTCAAGGTTAAACGGCGCTAGCAGTGTGTTCTTTATGACAGGAGGTGGGGGGGGAGAACGCCAACGCCCACACAGGGAGGAGAAGCCTGTGGGTTTTACTGCAGGACATACTGCTGCTGCGGCTACAAATGCACAGCACAATGAGCTTTATAGGCGGGTTGTGATGGCTGAGACATACAGAAGACGGAATGTACAGTAGGATCAATCTCATACCCTGCGCTGAATTGACTGTGCTCACCGCATGGAGCATTTCACAATTGGTTCATTCATTTCACCATCAGACTTGCAATGGAAATCAATGGTCATTACTTTTTACAAGCGAAGAATTGTTTTCTTTATTTTTCCGCTTGGTTTGGCAACTGTTTATGCAATGTTGTCTTCACAATTGGTCATGTTGTAAATCATCTCGTGTGACAAACTTCTGACAATCATCTATAAAGTAATAAATACGTGTAGGGCTGCAACTGAAGAATATTTTCATCATCGATTAATCTGCCCATTACTTTCTCTATTAATCACTTGGTCTACAAAATGTCACAAATGCCCATCACAATTTCTCTAAGCCCAAGTTGGCCTCTTCAAAATGCTTATTTTGTCCGACCGTCACTCCAAAACCCAAAGATATTCAGCAATAGGTCCTTTGTACCCCGAAGCTCAAAAATGGGAAATAAGCCTGCTGCATTTAGGAGGGGGAGGACAGCAGCCATACCTAAGAAACTGTAAACACTGTTAGTTTGTATAAATGCCACGAAATCAATGCACATTTAATCCACGTAATCGTGAACTAGGAAGTATAAAGAGCGACAAACGCAGCGTAGGGAGGAGGTTGGGGTGGATGGGTAGTTCACCAACGAACACCGGACTTTCGGCCAGGAGGCCGCTGTTCGTGTCCCGCGTGAAACCAGAAGTCAACGTTGATTTATTTGTCATATAACTTCTGTACTTACAGAGTTATTTTAACCCAAACCACAATCTTTTCCAAAACCTAACCAAATTGTTTTGTTGCTTAAACCTAACCAAGTTGTTTCCTGTGAAGACGGAAGTTTATTTTGAAAAGACTGTATGCATGTAATGAGTGTAAATTGACACATGTTGCTACACATTCGTAGGAGAACGCACGAAAAATTATGAATAACTTTCTGTAAGATATATAAACCGTTGTATGAGGATATGTTGACTTTATACAAACTAAATGAGACACATTCCTGCATATATCTGGGCATTTGAATAGTCAAGGCTTTCATCTGTATTTGTATCTGAATCATATATATGCATATATTATTTATATCTAGTAAAAATTATTGCTTTCTCCAAGTGTGGTCGTTTTGCCTTGTTAATTATTCCACCAGGACCGTCGTGGTAGACCGCCCAATCAACATTGCCATCCCTAAAAATAACCTAAAGGATTAATCTCTCCCGATTAATAATCTGTCAATCGACCAATCAATTAATCGACTAATCATTTCAGCTCTAATGAAGTTTTACCAGTGTGCCTCCTTCACTGGAGAGACTCCACTCTGCATTGAAGATATACCCTGAGAAATGCTCTATTTTATCTTGATGCGATTTTTAGTGTGAAAGTCTAATTATGCTTTAATGGGTTTTGTAATTGCGGATAAATTGCTTATTTTGAACGAGGATTGATGTTTTCATACAAATGAGATTGATTTCTAATTAAAAGCTAATTGAGCATAAATCAGGAAATCGTCTTGTATTGGAAACAACCAAAAATAACCATTGAGTTTTTCTTATATCTGCACATTTTGCAGGTTGGGCTGTAATAGGAGTTCGCTGGCTGCCTGCAGCAGCTGTGATTCACCATATCCCTTGCATAGATATTTTTCTACAGTGTGACATATGCTATCTGGGATGTCAGCTGAAATGAGAGGACGGCTGAAATGCAAAGCCATTTCCTGCTTGTTCCATTGTTGAGCTCAGCCATGTTGCTTGCCTATTGTATGGCTGCCTCCAAGTTATCTGTCAGGCCCGGCAAGCACCCTATTATTTTCTGCCATTTGACTGTCCCCCTCTGCCACAGTGCAACACTTCTGTCGTGCCATGTGATCAATCTGATTCTTTTGACATCTAGCGAACAGTATCTAGTGATCTGTAATGGCGGTAATGTTTCCTGTCAGAAAATGGTCCCGGGAAATAGGGTGTGGGAGAGGGAGAGAACGCTAAAGTGCGAATAAGAGACTGAGCGAAAGGAAGAGGAGATAACAGAGAAAGGCAGACAACCTTTATGGGAAATATCACAGTCCAGTCTTTACCCAAAGTCAGAACCGCAGCAGCTTTATTGTTGTTGCTTCCCCTGCCTTCCTCTTATATCTGCAGTCTCATCCCATTTTTTTCCTACGCCTGTGAGTAAGACAGAAAGCCAATCACAGAACCTCAGTGTGTATGTGCACACCAGAGCCAAGCAGCATTATTTGAGAGGCTGTTAGTCCAAAATGGCTTAGTCCTATTGATTCTTTGAAAACTTGGAGGTAGGAGACAGAAGAAGCAAACAGAAAGGCATTACCATTCTGCTGCCGCTACTTACGTGTTGCCTTTCAAGGAGACACCGCCGCGGCCGGCTATTACTTTATACACGGCATCCCTGTCACTCACAAAGCTGTAAAGTGCCTCCTTAGCCTGTTGCTATTTTCGATGTCACAGAGAAAGGTCGGCTTTGAATAAGGCCTCAGTCGTTTCCAGTTTATAGAAATCCAATGTTGAGTTAGATTGCTAGGACAAATGTTCAAAAAGTGCCACAAAGAATTTTCCCTACTTGTCAATTTGCCAGAATTTTATAGCGGAAAAATCCAGAGCTGCGTTATGTCCATTTCTATAGGATATCTATTGATTTGTACTCCCTAAACTGTTTGCATACTAACATACCATTATCGTGTGTATTGGTAAATTTTGTATTCTCACAACTGGTTGCATGTGTTTGCTGTGTAATGTTACATAATTGGTTTCGTGCCTGTCAAACAGTTCTTTCTGTGGTGCATTCAGCTACCTACGTATGTAGGGAGGAAGCTTTCTGTAATTAGTTTTGCTTGCATTGGAAAATTTTGCATTCAGCCCATTCAACACTTGTCACAAAGGCAACAATTGGAGGAGAAATGAATCCACAGCAAGCAGGCAAGCAAATGTGGAAAAAAAAAGCGGTAACAATAATAGCAAACTACCTCAGAAAGCACACAAACTTCCTTGTGTGCTTGCAAGCCACTTACTGTATCTCACTAGCTGCTATAATGATGGTTTGTGTTGCACTATAGTAAAAGTCTGCAACACTCCATGACAATAAACCACCTGGAAGCAATTTTAATGCATTTTATAATGTCTACTGCCACATCCTCTAGAGAAATAATCAGAAATATCATCAAGATAGAGCAAACAAACTTAATCGAAGTTTACATCCTTAAAGCTGCACTAATCAATATTCTTTTATTAAAGTGCTAAATGCGGGATTGTGAGTATTTCCATTGCCACGTATTTCCACACGGCTCTCAACATGGCGACGGCTGAGCTGGCGGCTCGTAGCTAATGGTGCTAACAGCGCTAACAATGAAAACAACTGCAACACTGCTGTCAGAGGTAACAGTGTTAACCTGAGGGGGAACCGGAGGGTGGGTGCAATGCTTATGCAACAGCGCCATTAGCTAACAGCTAACGTTAACAGAGGTTCCATTGAGTTATATTATGATGCGTTCAAGCTCTGCTCAGTAAAAAATGCTTTTGGGCAAAGGTAAATTATAACGTTATTTTGATGTGTTCAAATGTAATCTTGTAGAATTTTGTTTTTGGCGCAAAACTTTTAGAAATGCAGTTGTGTGAAGGAGCTGTTTTTACAGCAATATAAAATAGATATTAAAGAGGGAATTATGACCTGTCTAACTTGAAATAATTTTTTGGGACAGTGGTGAAAAAAGTTAGTCTGGAGCTTTGAAACCCAGAATATAATATGACACTTAAATGCACTAAATGAGTTTAGTTTTGATAGATAATATTATTGTGTGCAATTTAAGAAATACAAATGTTGATTTTTTTATCCGATTACTCAATTAATCTATGGAATAATCGGTAGAATACTCAATTACTAAAATAATCGATGGCTGCAGCCCTAGCTTTTGCCCTCTTGTAGTGTTATCGTGAGACCAGACTTATAACATGAAATTGGCATTAAACTTGCTATAGCACCCTGGACATGATGTGTGGTACTCTACTTAGAAGGAATAGCAAAAGCGTGAGTTTATAATTGTGATTACTTCAGTGCAAAAAAAAAATACAGCCACCTCACCCATCTAGCTCTTAAGAATTCAATCTGAAGAACGTCCGCAATCTAAAAAATGAAGAGATGAACATTGCAGCAAGAGAGCAGCAGTATTTTGGACTGCATTCAATTGTGTTTGACAAATAACAAAGCTGCAAGTAATCAGAACAGACCAGGAAATTGCTTGTTTTTTTTTTTATGAACCGGTAAAAGTCATTTCCCTATTGGTGTGTGCTTATATCCATAGTCACTCAGATTTGGGCAATGTATTGACAGCACATGTAGCAAAAGTAACCAAAATTGCACATTATAACTTTAAAGAAAAATCCAGAAATGTTAAATGTTTTCCAAAGTTTGTTTCATGTCAGACTCTCTACCCCTCTCTCTCTTTCTCCTTTTCACAATGACAGACCTTAAACATTATATTCAAATTGGATCTGGGAGATGCGAGCGTAGTCTGCATCTGCTCTGAGAGACATATACACTGAGGCGGCTGATCGTTTCGAGGAGGCACTGAAAATTGTGCTGTCATGGTAGAAAATGCTGAGAGATTAATATGGGTGCATTTCGCTGCCATCATCTCGCTTTCATTATCAAGTAACAAGCGCTGGAGAAAGAAAAAAAAAAGAAAAAGAAAAGACGCTGCTCCACCGCTCAACCTGAGATGTGAGTGTGACATTATGTTGACAATTCAGTGTGTGGGTACTGTTCAGACAGACACAGGCATATCAATGCGAGCCATTACTGTCTATAGTAGATTGGCTTAGCTTTGTGCTGAGGTGTAATTGCGCAGCTGTCTGGCATTAGTCCTCCCAAACAAATTGGCTAGGGGAAGACTGCCTTCCAAATCTACCAGCTAGGATACTGTGTGATGCACACAAAATCTCCCTTTCGTTTGCTCATAGCCCTTCTAACTATGATTATCAGTGCCATTACTCTCTGATATTTACCATTACATATCATTATTGTATTGTATATAGAATATTTTATGTTTGTTATGCTCAAAAAGGTCAGAATATATGTCGACGACTGCATGTCATTCTTGTTGACTGGACAAGAGTGCCATTACTCACTGATATTTACCATTACATATTATTATTGTACTGTACGTAGAATATTGTATGCTTATTATGCTCAAAAAGGTCAGAATATGTCGACGACTGCATGTCATTCTTGTTGACTGGACAAGAGTGCCATTACTCGCTGATATTTACCATTACATTTTATTATTGTATTGTACGTAGAATATTGTATGCTTATTATGCTCAAAAAGGTCAGAATATATGTCGACGACTGCATGTCATTCCTGTTGACTGGACAAGAGTGACAAGGTGAAGATGAATGGGCGACACTCCAGGAAGTCTATCACTATGCACAATGTTGGCTTTACATCCTAATATGAGTTTAGGGCTTATATGTGCTAGGCTCTACTGGGATGTGAGGGGTGACGGTGTTAATCTATTCCTGATCATGCCTCTGTCATGGGATATCCTTGGATTTCACGCCCCGTGGTTTGATACATGAAATGTCATTTCAGACATCCCTTACAAAGCCCAGGGTTACATGATGCAGGAGGGAGGGAGGGGGGTGTGCTCACCCTGCTGAGGTGGCTGGTTGCTACCTTTAGGCGTCGATTAGCATTGCCATGTCAGTATTTGAATGCTTCGTTATGTTTTTTTTGTTTTATTAAGTATGTAATAATAAAGTATAAATCCCCCAAAAAAACATTAAATAAGGCATAATCCCAAAACATTATTCATCATTTATATTCAACATCGATTATTATTAGTTATTCCCAGAAGGTTATCGCTGTTTGTTGTGTCCAGAGGTACATGTGTGTACAGTGGTGCGGCAGCGGCGCTGTCCCGGGTACTAAAACGGGGGAGATGGAGACAGACAGACAGAAATACATGTCAACCTGCAGCTGCGCAGCACTGCGAAGCTTCCAATACCTTCTAGCCCTAGCGCCTAAGAATATCAATGAAATTTGGTATGGATATTCATGGGCCCTAGAGGATTAATCACAAGTTTGGCATCATCTAGGGGCGAGTTTGCAGATTGCAACCAACTGAAACGTCTCCCGTGTGCCAAGCGTGTAGGAGAACTACGCTGGCCGACGCAAAAACGTAAATGGCCCTCTCTGGAACCAATGTTTGGTTTATCCGTTACGGGCTACTGTAGAAAATGGCGACTGACTCCATAAAGAGGACCCGCTCCGTATGTAGATAAAAACGTCTCATTCTAAGGTAACGAAAAACACAACCATTTCCTATTTTCAGGTGATTTCAGGTGACAATACATTAATGAAACTACCTACAGCAGCACATTCATAATCTTGATCAGGTTTTAACCTGAGGTTTGTCCCAGACTTTGTACCAAAAATATCTAAAACTAGGGATACACTGATACCACTTTTTTTCAGACCAAGTACAAGTACTTACATTTGGGTACTCGCCGATTCCGAGTACCGATACGAGTACTTCTCTGTGCCAAAAGACCCTCGTTAACAGAGTCCCGCATACGAGGCGGGGTGCCGTGACCAGCCAAAGTGTCACCGGGGCGGACTGTCCTTAGTGCGCCCCAACCGCGTTGTGCCTCCAGGGCAGGGCTCAGCCCAAGTAAAAGGCACCAGGGGTCTTCTGCAACCCACCCGACCCGTCTTGAAACACGGACCAAGGAGGCTTACACAAGCATGAGTCAGAGGGTGCAAGCAAAACCCTGTGGCGCTATGAAAGTGAGGGCCGGCGCACACTGGCTGAGTTAGGATCCCGGCCCGTCTCGCCCGCGCCGTCGGGGAGGTGGGCACGTCCGACAGGACCCGAAAGATGGTGACAAGAGGTTAATGTCACGCTGCCGTAAAGTGGTATCAGAGCCATTTTGCAAGTACGAGTACATGACCCCAGTATCAGACCTGATAGCCAATACTGGTATCGGTATCGGTGCATCCCTATCTAAAACTAATGTCAGCCTTTCCATGGTATCTTTCAAGCTCCTATAGTGCCACTATTAGGCCATATATTGTTTTTAGCCACTATTGGTAAGACTCTGTGAATGGCGTCAGTATCTTGTTTTTCCTATGTCCAATACTTACAAATCGTGAGGTATAATGAACACGGCAGCCTAAAAGGTGCCAAAGTATTCATGGTACTTTGCGTCCTTATGTTTTTTTCCTGTGCAGTATTATCAAAACTCAAGGTAAAAATAAAGGAAAGATTTTGTGGGTGAATTTGTCTGCAGAAATCTGTTAACTGAAAAAAAGATCCAATGGGTTTCTATGACAACTTCAAGTCAGCAGTCTTTTAACAAATCAAAACATGATTAATCTCTCCCATAAAGTCTGTGGAACGGAGCCTCCTTTTTTTTTATGAATGGACCTTCAAGCTCCTCAAGAGATGATTAATCAATGTCTGCTGAAGACGGGGGGAAAAAAGTGTTCATTTTCTAAGGGAAATGCGCGACTTTTGTCAGCTTTGATTCTAATGAGTTCCCCTGTAGAATTGCAGATTATAATAAAGTTTTTGTTATTTATTTTCTTCTGCCTTTGTATTCTCTGTCATTACTTGACACACGTACTGACAAATACAATATTAATTGTACTTAGTAATCCCGTGTATGACCTCACATCTCAAAAGTAAATACAGAGGGAAACTTTGAAGCTGCCTGATTAAAATGTGGCATTTGATTAATTAAAAACAAAAAAATAAAAACAGGTATAGTAGTATATTAACATCACTTTAACTAAGAATGCATTGTGTGCAATTATCTCCAGTTGATCTAGGATGCAACTGCACTGTCTATAACATAAAAACATGTATACTATTTCATCAGAAAATATCCTCCATCTCTGGAGTTCTCAGTCAAGCTCTTACCCACTGGACTGGGCCGTTTCAGACCGTTTAGTGGAGCAGCATGAAATGTAAATTCGGGAATTTTACTTTCAAAGTAGCTTCGAGCATTAAGGAATAGCAAACTGCTCCTATGAAAGTTTTATTCCAACCTGCTGACGGTAATCCCTTTCTCATCACTCCTTTGAACACTTTTGGTGCAGTTAAAAGAGGAACAATCGATAATGAACTGAATCTGGCCACATTAGAGCCCCCATCTGGGATATGAATGTTCTCTTCCCCCCATAAATCCATAACATCACGGGTGAAACGCAGTGACAGAGCTAATGAGAGAATATGCTCTCAGTGCACAGAGCTTCTTTTTTTTTTTTTTTTTTACAAACTGAAAACAATACAGCACTCTCAACCGTTTAGGGATCCATTGGTATCCATCCACCGAGCCCACCATTATTCCTCCATCAATGTCATTCAGAGGTGTCATCTCCATGTGGAACTGTCTCAGGATGATGACTGAAATCTAACCGTTTTTTAATGTCACCTCATCTTGCCTCAACTCATGTAAATTAACTTTATAAAATAGCATTATAACACAAAAAGCGTATTCTCATTTGCACCGTTCCTCCATGGCTTTCGCCATTGTTGAATTCGGTCACGTGTGCCCTGTTCCCTCACCTTTTTTCCGACAGGGTTATATTCCACCTCAGTTAATTGAGTAATTAAATATTTTTATATCCCTGCTTGCGCGGGTGGGGACAGCCACATAAATACTGTAATAACAGGGCAGACTTTCTGCTTTGAAGGTCAAGAATGTCGCATAGACTTCTGTCTGCCCCTTAAATATTTCATTACTTCAAAATGAAAAATAGTACATCCAATTCAAACATACCTGCAAGTCATTCAGAGGGGCTTTCAGATCCGCTGTTTACAATATAAGCAGGGTTGAGTTTTGACTGTTTTTGTTTTTTATCATGTTTAGCTTATTGTGTTTATTTGTTCTCTTCTATAATCCTGGCAATAGAGAAGTGATTCATCATCAGTAATGTCTCAAATGGAAGGGATCGCATTAAGGCTACTCTGGTAAAAGTTTACAAGTTGTGTACGGAATCAGAAACCAGCTTTGATTAGTAAAACGGGGCATAAGGTAAATATTCTGCATGCATTATGGGTATAAAACTGATCAACCCAACATTGTAATTGGGTTGATCAGTGTAATACCCGAGTAATAAAACCGCCTGTCCACCGGAGGATAGCGCGTCAGTGTCACGTTTTGCCTCACCGAGGTGTGAATATTACATAAGGTGCAGTACCAGCAGGGGGCGACAAACCACTCACTTAGGTTTAGGCAACAAAACCACTTAGATTTAAGAAAACACATCATGGTTGGCCTTAAAATAAGTGCGTAAACTAAGTACAATACGCACAGAAACAACGTAAAATCAGTACGGAAAACACGTCACAAATATCACCAGCGTAACTTATAAAACACCAGTCTCCTGACTGAGCTAGCTCTGAGTGTCGCATATTCACGTGGATGCATTTACATTGCAGTTATTACAGATTACATGAGGTACGATTGACATGCCTAAAGCAATAACAGCACTATTACATGCTTTTGCCTGGCACAAAATTGTGTCATTCACACACCTTTTCGTGCGACCGGGCTGAACTGATGATTATA
This sequence comes from Sebastiscus albofasciatus, assembly GCA_916701655.1. Classification (NCBI taxonomy): domain Eukaryota; kingdom Metazoa; phylum Chordata; class Actinopteri; order Perciformes; family Sebastidae; genus Sebastiscus; species Sebastiscus albofasciatus. The sequence continues at coordinate 12,358 of CAKAOI010039376.1, forward strand.
TTCAATACTGATTCATCTGCAAAATATGTTTTGGAATAAGAAATGAATGGTCTAACAAAATGCCATCATAATTTCCCATCGCCCAAATGTCTTGTTTTGCCTACCAACAGTCCAAAACCTTTTGGCAAGTTTGCTTAATTGAACATTATTCAAACATTATTCAATTTAATATAATGCATTAGATGTGATGGACTAAAACCAAACAGGTACACGAGTCTTGTTGTAAAGAAAACCAAACTGTTGAACAAACAAAGGGATTGGACAAATTCAAATTTTGGACGTGATGATGTCCGCTACATGAAAAGTTAAGGGGATCACCCAAGTTCACAAACTCAGACCTACTGTGTCGTTACAATTTGGTTTAATTTACCGAGGTTCAGTGATATGGAACGCTCTGCCATCTAATATTGTAAAGTTGTCACCAGAACAATTTAAAAAAGCTGTTAAAGGTTGTTTTTATCCCCCCCAACGTTTTCCTTATGGATTATCTCTGTAAATTGCTTACTAATAATGAGTTTTTATTGACGATATAATGTGAATCTTAATTCCATTTAACTTTGTCTTTGGAATCTAAATGGATGTTTGCTAGTGTGTGTAATCTTGTCTTTTTTCTCTCTCTTCTCTCTCTCTTTATCATCCTTTTTAATAATGTATTCTCTTTTTAAAATCGATTAAGGTATGCATTGGAGAGTGCTCTGATCAAGCCCCACCAAGGGTGTTTTGCACCTCTCCATCACATTTGTTGTTGTTTGTGTAATCTCTACGACCGTGAATGTCTGCATCAAATTGCATGATAATCCATCAAACAGCTAAAGAGAAATGTCACTCTGAACCACAAATTTAAAACTTCCTGGTGGCACTACAGGAAAAAAGTCCGGGAATCATCGAAGACATGAGGATTCATCCTTTGAAGAACATGAATGTCTGTAAAAAATGACATGGAAATCCATCTAGTAGTTGTTGAGATATTTCAGTCTGGACCAAAATGGTGGACCCTCTGACCAACAGACCCACAGGCCGACATTGTCATCCACAGAGCGGTGCAGCTGTCACAGCAAAACGTCTAAAAGCAAAAACTCTTGGTGACATTTGAGAGTCATTATGAAAGACAAACACACATGTGGCCCCCTCTCCGCTGCTGTAAGAGCCCCTTGATTCAACAAGCAATAAACAAACGAATTAAGAGACAATTAAATACTAAGTCCAATGTCAGACACCAATCCCTCCCTCGGCCTCACCGCGCAGCAGCTCACAGGCGAGCTAAGGTTAACCCGGGCTAACATTAACATTGATCAGTCTGCAGCCTCCCTCCTCGCAGGGTGCCGAGCCCCTGCTGTCCAATCTCCACCGCCGCTCTCACCTCGGTGCCATTCGATCATCCATAGAGTAAAGGCCCCAATGTTAAACATTAATTATTCCGCAGTCCGGGACTCATTTGACTAATCAGCAGTTACGGGACTCGGGGGCACAGCCGCCTGAGTGGCAAATGCCAATATCCACTCTGTCGGCGGGGGCAAAGGGAGGGGGGGGGGGGGTGACTATGGATCAACAAGCCAATATGGAAGAACTGATCCATCATTTTGTCAGCCATTGTCCAGAGTCCAGAGGGTGACCCATGTGTTTTGCCAATGAGAAAGCAGCAGCGGGGGTGGCGGTGGTGGGGCGGGTCAACAAGCTACGCCTCCCAGGCGAATGCGTGACCATGCTAACAACCGCCACTTACAGCTTTTAATTACATCAGAGGAGAAGGCAGAGGTGAAAAGAGATGCATGCTGCTCAGTATTACACCACTATACAGAAACACTGTTGTGTTAGTAATGGTGCTCCACCAGTAGTGTGAATTTTAATAATTTGCTTGAAAAGGCAAAAAATAAAGCAAAGGCCACATGTTGCCATCATCATATCATAACACTCTTAAAACCCCGCTATCAAAACAGTTCAGACTCGTGTGAATGACTGTTATTAAAGACATCGGACCAAAGGGTCTCTGAACTCATCTTCAAACAGATTGTGTACATGTTGAACCCTGTTGAATCAAAGTGGCAAAGAAAAGCACAAAGTGGCCATATTTCAATGGTGCATAAATTATAACCCTCTCCCCTAAAAAATGCACTCAATTCCATTCCAGCTTCCCACGCCATACAAGCATAGCCTTTACAGAGAGCTTTTAACCGATTGCATTATTTAAAAAGCCACCCCAACGCACAAAAGCAATTTGGTAGAATAGCAGCCGTAAAATATAGCTTTCAGTATTCAGTCGTGGGCACAAATGGTTTGTCTTTCATCACCGCTTTTTTTCCTGTGACTGCCTCTGTCCTCTTGTCAGACATGGCACCCGCCGCCCCCACCCCTTTTGCAAAGAGCATCGTAAGTGTTACCGCCGCACTCCAATACAATTGATCTCACATCAGGTACACTTGAACCCTCCAACCCCACCCAATTTACGGAGCAGTTGTTAGGGCGCTATTTGAATTCACTCATTTGATTTTATGCAATGCCTTTATAGTAGAGCAGTAGATGCACAAAGACACCACAGAAACTCGCAAAAGGTCAATGACGAGCATATGTTGTGTTTTGAGAGACGTATTGCCATTTTTTTGGGTTAATTCAAAGACGTCTGAAAACAAAAAACTCCATGGAGAAAAAAGAAATTGCAGTGGGCTCTAACTCATCTGGTTGAAGGATGGGGGAAAACTGTGCAAGTAATTAAAATGCTGAAATGGTGTAACCTTCAGAGTTTCTATGTTTAAGCCTGGCTTCTTGCTCCAGCAGAAAGTGGCAAATTAAATCAGGTCTGAGCAGTGACACGCCGTGAGAGACAAGTTCAATATGTATGATTTATCTACTTAGACAAATGAAATCACTGTCAGCTTATTCTTGCGAAAAGGTTTCAATGTCTCCTCCTTGGGAGCAAATGCAATTTGTATCAAATTTGATTTTGTCAAAACTTTTTTTTTTTTTCTCCTTCCCCCAGTGGGCCCATGGGAACGGCTTTAAAAGGGTGAACAGAAAGTGGGCATCCAATGTCGTTATCATGGTACAGTAAAATAATAACATCTTCCTCTGTATTGTTATCCTTATCTAGTCTGGAGAAGACAAATGGGAAGACAAGTAAACATGTACTTTATGGAAACTGAATTTCTAAAATTATCACAAAAGTGTGTTTAATGAATATAATTATTTCCAATAAAAAGTCATATCTACCTGGCTCATCAACAAAGCTATGCAGGAAGTTTCATTTTTGCTGTGCAACAACAGATAATTAGATCTCTTTCACCGTGTCGGGGAATATTAATAAATCAAAGATCTCATATTATCTTTTGAGACAGTCGAGCCGGGAAAAACAGCAGTGACAAAGTGACAAAGCTCTTAGCGGGCATAAGAAATTTATGACCATTGTCTGTCGAGAGCAAAAAGTAATTTTATGTTGTTAAAGAGCCACAGAGGGGAGGTCGGGGTGGACGGACGAGTCAACAAAAAGTTGGACTTTTTCCTATACAGTCAACACTGGTTTGCTTCACCCAAAATTAGTCATTTGTAATGGCAATGGCAGGCACCGACAAGACATGTTGCATGGTATACCGATACTAGAAAGGTATCGCAATAACCTGCCGTTAAAAAAGTGTTTTAATACGAGCAGTGAGTTGCGTCGATGTGCGACCGCAGGGCCGCGTGTGTGTGTGTGTGCAGTGCCATTAGGACTGGGATCCCGCAGGAGCAGGCACTTACAACTTTGCTGCTTTCTACAGTTACTGTGGTGTCTTCCTGATTTTAGCAGCTTTTCGCTTCTCACAGAACTTCATCTGAATTTATCTCCGACTTAAATGTTAACTCAACTTAACTAATGCGCCAGCGGGGGCGTTGTTTTACATTAAAAAAAAGCTTAATTAAACGCTGTTTAATAAGTGACATCAAAATCAGAAATACCTTATTGATCCCCGGGGGAAATTATAGTTGTTCCATGTTAGATAAAAATATATATAAACATAGAGAAGTTGTAAGAAAGAAAAGAAATAAGAACACAGATGAAATGTAAATAGGCACATTTAAGCATTTTTAATTAATACAAATATAATTTAAAGTTCTATGTTTTATCATCTATTCTGTATTGTTTCAGTATCGGTATTGAGATATTTAGGCAGGGTATCGTATCAAAGTCAGAATTTTGGTATCGTGACACGTAACACTACTGACAAATGATGTTGCCCTGCCAACAAGGATGTCAGATCAGAAAACAATAGTGAGTGCAATTACAAATTATGTTTTTATTGTTTAATTTGAGGACTTTGTTGTCAATCCTCATAAGAAATACAAATTAAAAATTGTGAAAATGACAGCAGTCTGGATCTGATCTTGAATAAGAAATTGAGCATGAATCAAAATTGATCCAAGGTTAAAACATTAAAGTTTGAACCTCACCTTCAAAGCTAAAACAGATGCCATATCTAAAGGAGTGAAGATCTGCAATTCCATTACAGCTGAGCCAACTCAATCTGCTGATAAAGATAATGTGATGTGATTGAGAGCACGACAACAGCTACGAAATGGACCCTAAGGTGAGATTGTTTTGCCAACGAATGAGAAACTGATTAGAATGATGAGCGTCGTCGACGGCTGCTGATGCAGCATTCAAATATTTACCCATTACTGCAGAAAATCATCCCGCGTCCTCTTTACGGTTAATGGAGCTGCATCAATCTGATAACCACAAATGAGAACGCGTGGTAAACTTTGCATTATCATTTCTCGCCACAGGCAACAGAAGTAAGTGTTTAAAAAGCGCTGACAGTGGATGTGTTTTAAGCAGCCGAGCCTTTCTAGTTTTCAAATGATGCAACTGTCAAATACACTGGCTCCAACCAGCTTCTTTCAAGTAGGACATTTGGAAGCTTCTTGGATGTAGTCGACAGTGTGATAGGTGATACGGCACCGACTGATGCCAACGCTCTTTGAAACGTGTAATCTCAGGATGGTTTGTTGATATCTGTGCTGCCGTCACCTACGGATACAGAGCGCTCAAAATTATTTACTGACCTTTTTCTTCACATTATATAACCATTTATCCAGCCACATTGAAGACGCCTAAAAAGAAGAGCTAATAGATGTAATGGCCAAATCTAAGTGCATTTCCCATTCATCCTCAGCTCGCCCAGCCTATTTAGCTCTCCCGGTGTCATCATTTCCTGAATAGCATCCTCAGCGGCCAACACCAGTCTGAATGATAACAATGATAAATGTGCTTACTTTCATTCTGCAATCACCATCACCTCCAAATCCATAGTCATTTTCTCCAAAAAGGATATCCACATTAGCTAAGTGAGTGATTTATGAACTTGTCCACACAGCTTTAAATACAGAAACCACTGAGGGGGAGTCGGACAATTCCCATTATATCTCTTAGTGGAACTCTTAAGTTATGTGTCCTCGCACTTTTCGTAGCATGATATGCTGGATAATAGGAATTAGGTAAAGTAGTAAAGATCTATCTATTTAAATATAACAACAGATTTTGGCTAGAATATTTTGTAGGTGACATTAGTAGTATTTTTACTATTATTGTTGTCATAATTATTACTACTGTTTTCCATGTTGTATTATTATTAATATCAGTAGTATCATTATGATTATTAATAATAATAATAATAATTTATTATTATAATTGTCATTTTATTATTTATTTATTTTAATGTACATTTTTTTAATTTGTTGTTATTATGTAATATAATTTAATAAATATAGTATGTATATATTTATTTTATTTTATATATTAATATAATAATATATATATATAGGTGTTGGCTAACATTTGAGTCTACTATATACGTAGTGGTGACTGCTGTAACAACAGAAGGTTTATTCTCGTCTAAACAAATTTACTTCCTGTCAGGAAGTTAAGCTTTTACTAAGGTCAAAATAAAATGTTCTGCAGCAACCGTTTTTGATGTAAACAAAGGCAATTCTTATGGTTAGCACAAGACCTTGCGCATCAAACTGGCTTTTTCACATGAAGGAGAAGTACAAGTCAGGAAGCAATTATTGATGAAGCAAAAAGAGAAATATTGAGGATAACAAGTGTGAACAGAGAACAGATACTACCGGCTGGGAGAGCTGTCAGCACCAGCAAAATACCAGACAAAGAAATGTCATATATACAAATGAAACACAAATACAACAGAGTAACATCTGAGGCTCAGCAGTGAGGCTGAAAACCCGGGGATGGCCCTGTGGAAGACGGTGCCAGGAAAATGCTGCATCTACATCCGCCACCTGTTCATACAGGGAGTCACAGACGTCCCAGCATCCCAGCTTAAGTTTAGTCACAAAAGGTAAATTCCAAAGCAGCTGAGAGGAGCAACCAGTATGGTTGGAAAGGGAAGATACTGTAAAGTAGCCTAAAGTATACATTCATCTCATGACTAAGACAGGGACTTATAAATAACATTTATAAATAGCTTTAGTAGCTGAAGTGGGAAGTTATACACCACCTTTCTTTTCTCATATACTGTAGCTGCCTCCAATGTTTCACATCTAAGCCAGGTTTCTACGCTGAACAATATATAGCCCGAATGAAAATGACAAAATCAATGGCCAAAGTCATTCTGGTGACAAATTAACTGTAACACTATTGAAATAGCTCATTTGGGTGCGCCTTCAAGGTTTAGGGGTTAAGATGGCAAACATGGATGAACCACAGCGTACTCTGTTTGCATCCTGCTGGGGATTTTGGTTGCATTTCTCTTTACGTTGTTTCCTGTCATCTCTATCTAAAGACATGATATGGCAAAAAATAAATAATTTGATTAACCTAAATTCCTAAATTTGATTGAAGGGCAAAGATGTATGAGCTTTAGAATTAGACTGATGAATGAGTCAGACTGATATATTGGATTGAAAGATAATTTTTCAAGCCAAGAAAGCCGTAGTTTGTCATAAACTGTTGAAGTATAAGGCTGTGAAAATACGTAAGCGACATCTCTCCCGCTGAAGCTACGATGCCTGTGTGTTTCATACTTGGATGTAATCACACGAGCAACGGGTCTCGTTCGTTCTGTCGCTTCCCATCTGATAAAAAGACCAGGAGTCGCAGGTTAAAAACACATCAGGTAAGATATTGTGTGTTCATGGAACATAGCTAAGTTAGCTAGCTAGCTAGTGTTGGTGACGGATATTGAGCAAGACGAGAGATGTAGTTCACTGAGCGCTTTGACACTAAACGACAAACTGTGACTTTTTGGACTTGCAAAATGATCTTTCAAACATGATATGTGTGATTCACACCGCAATTCAAACAGGATCAAAACATGATTTGTGCCTCTCTGTTGACTACTGTACATATTTTTTCCGAAATGAGGTCCCACAGTGGTCCACCGGAAGTAGAGGGACTTTGCCTCTCTATATCAGTATATAATTTTTAATAGCATACAGTATATGTCAAGTAAGTAACAAGAATTTGTAGAACAGGAAGTGCCAAAGATATGTTTTGTATGTTATAATGCAATTCTTCAAGAAAACTTATTCAGGGGATCCTTGTCAAAAATGCCTTTGTATGTTTATGTAAAAAAAAAAAAAAAAAAAAGAGAGAAAATATCAGCTGACATTTTTATCAGATTTTTATAACTCTCAAATGTTAATATTGACGCAGGCCTCAAAAATCCATTTATGGTTGGGCTGTAGTAATCTTTTAACATTTCAAGTTGTACAACCCATCATTTACTTCCATACTAAAGCAACAGTGACAGAAACCAAATAGCATCACCTCACTGAGAGTTTGCAGAAAGATAATCCACCTCTGTTTTTCAAGATTCCCTTTTTGCCGTTTGTTTTTTGGTGTTAGTCCTAATGCTTTAATTTGCATTAATGGCTTGCAAAAATCAATTAAATGCTTTAATTGTGCATTGTATAAGACGCTGTTTTAATGACCCAGCACATACAGAGCTGTGGAGATGAATAACGCTTTTGTATTTGTTTAACGATGCCTATTTTAATGCACATTCAAAGAGCCCCAATGCTTCCCCCGTATCCTGATACAGCAAGAATTGATGACGCCGCCTGCAAACAATGCTGAGCTAAAAGGAAACACAGAAGTTCAGTTTGTTTACTGAGAACCCTGATTTGCCTCCAGTCCTGCAACTATTTTTCTTTTCACAATGTCGCCCATCCATACTTGAGAGAGCAATGATTGTAATTTTTAGCTGTGCCAGAACGATAACACGGGGATTCTGGGTTTACACAAGTTTCTTCAGTATGTCCAGTTTGTTGCTTTGTATTCTATTATGAGAAGGCCCTGGATAAGAGGTATGGAGTAGAAGGATATAGACTGCCAATCTAGCTGTCAGAGGCAGTAAGGTCCAGATCTCATCTGTAAGTACCAGTTGGCTAAAGGGGGGACTCTGCACTACAGATAAGGAACAGTGTGACCTTAATCCCCCAAATGGAGCTTCCTGTGGCCTCAGGAAGTCAGAGGAAACGGTGCCCATACACACTACTCCCTCCCTACAGTATCATTCTGCTGTAGCTTCATTTTTCATGAGGCATTCGGCCAGTAAATCCTGATAAAAAGTAATGTAAACAAAACGCTTGGAGAAAGCTCCAGGTCTAATCACAATTAGGGATATAATTGCTTACTGGACAATTTTCAAGAGACCAGTAATGATTTCCAATGTGTCTTAAAGCATTGCTTTAAAAAAACAACAGAAGCTGAGCTGGGCATCAGTGTTTCAAAAAATGCCCTCAAGATATCACTTCTTTTCATTGCCAACAGCAAATTAATTTCCATGGAATATATTTACAGTGCAGGTAATACACTTTATTTTCAGTGACATTAATACTTTGCCACATTACACTATTCTAGCTATGACGTTTGGTCTAGACATCAACAATATGGTGTTTAGAAGAAGGGCAATTATATCCAGCATGTGTCCCTCGTCTAAATTTAGAAGTTCCGCCAATGGCATAAGATCACGGTCGTTTCTTTTTTGCTCATAGAGTACACTCAGAAAAAGCCGGTAAATCAGAATTGTACTTAATTCAAAAAGCTTGTCACTGGGGCAGAATCCTGTACAGCCCATTGTGGTTTTCTGTCTTGTTAAAGGCAGGGTTGACGATGTTATCCAGTAAACACGATTTGTTATATTGGTTGAAATGGTCTTTACACCCCGACAGCGATCCATTACTGATGAGCTCTGAAAAAGGACCGGAAAAGAGCCGTCATCTGTAGCTGCTGTAATCCTGTAAAAACGTCTACCAATCACTGCCTCAAGGTCCGCTTGTAAAGAACCAATAAGATTCCTCCCTGCTCGTACTCTATACCCTTGGCGTGCACCAGCCTGAACTCAAAGCGCGTCGCCGCCACAAGTTTACTGGAGAATGGAAGAGAAAACTCAGCCAAAAGTAGCACTGCCGCGGTTACTTGTCATGAGGTAGCGTTGTTGAGTTGAGGTCCTCTCTCCGCTCTGTGTCTGTGAAGTAGTTACGATGTGGCGGTGCTTGTGCATGTGTGTGGGGGGGCGTTGCCTTGGAAGGAGTCCCGAGGGGATGGAGTGGGTTTAGACGGAGCTCCTGATGCGATGCTACTTTCAAATTATGCTAGCTTTCCAACATCGTCGACCCTATCTTTAACTTGCCCTGTTGGACTAAGGGGGGTGTAAACAGTGCTGACACACCAACCATTAGTAGCATCAGAACAAGTGTTCTGGCAAGGATCCCTCAACAGCTTCCCAGCAAACACCAAGGCCTATTGAAAGAGTCTGGGTCTCGCGTCATATCTTTGGGGTACAACACATGCGCAGTCAAATTTGGTCAGCACTCGTCAAAATTGAGCCAGCCGCAACGCACGACTGCAGCATGTGTCATACCCCATACCCAAAGACCCGTATCCACCCATGTCCCAGCCTCCTTCAATATGCCTTGGCGAACACCGCCAGTTGTGTTAGATAGGGGACATTATCAGGGATTGAATTCGAGTCACTGCTACTCAAAGACCCTTTTTCTATGTACTACCTGGGTTACTCAACTAGTGCCTTCTTTTCTCATGTGACACCATTTGGAGCAAGATTCCATTGTTTGTCAATGCCCTCCAAAACTGTCACATATAATCCCTAACCTCTATGGTTAAGGTTTGATTAAGTTTAAGGCTACTAAACAACTTTGTTAAGGGTTCGAAGCCTCGAGTTTGGTATTTTGGCCGGTTGGTTTTTGGCTGTCACCATCTTGTTTTTTTTTGCAACCAGAAGTGACAAAAGAGGGTGGAGCTAAGTACAACCGAATGCTGACATTTTTAAGGGACCAAAATGTTACAGTTAACTTTCCTGAACTGGAATCACACTGTGAAAGGACTAGTTGTGAGAAGTTGTAAGACAAAAATGTAGACAACATCCTGACCAGAAAACGACGTGGTAGTTGACTGTCAATCACAAGGTAGCTGCGCCCTAAAGCATACCCTGCTTTATGGTCTATTTGACTCTAAATGGACCATAATTTACTAAATGAACATCATGCTGTATTGAAGAATACATTTTCTCATAGACTTCTATACAATCAGACTTCTTTTTGCAACCAGAGGAGTCGCCCCCTGCTGGCTATTAGAAATAAATGCAAGTTTAAGGCACTTCTGCATTGGCTTCACTTTTCAGACCTGGAGTTTGCCCACTGGTTTTGCTAAAGGAACCCAATATTGAATACTTGTAGGAGATGGGAGGTGAACAGTATTCAACTACGTCTAAGTCCTTTTACCTAAGAGGTTGCTATGACAATACCACAGTACCTTTACTTCTGACATGTACTAAGGTCATGGACACAAAAGGTCCTTGTCAAGAAAATGTATAAATTGTGAAAAAAGAAATAATATTAATTATAAATTGTGTGTCTGAACGAAGACAGAAGCTGACATTTCTTCTTTGTGAGGAGAGTCTCTAACTGTACTTTTAGTTCAGCCTGAACAGATACAAATTTGTACCTTTACAGTGGATAAAATAGTATGTGTCAGGGGCCTATTATGTGCCTGTTATTGTACATCTGTTGGGGAAAAAAAATGCACTTTGAATTCTGTCTGTGTAAGTTTAAAAAGTTTAAAACTCTGAGTGCAACCCTGAAAAAGCCTCCAAATGTTATAAGAGAAATAGAAAGCTCCTCCGGGGTTGTAGCTTAATGTGTGCAGTGGCTTATTTGTAGATAATTAAAAATACTTGACAACAATTAAGATAAATTAAATCTGTAATGGGCAGGTAATGGATAATCTGCCTGCTGTGGCACCCTGAAAACTTGACTCAATACTCAGTCCATAATTACGATTATGTTAGATTAATAATTGCAGTGAGCTTCCAGTACATGCGAGGCTGAATGCAATGCCAAGACGCTAAGGTGATACTTCATTATCTATTCATTACTCGTCATTAAGCATTATAATATCTCACTTAATACACTGTTTGCGCCTGTTAGGCAGTATTATGAGCAAATATTGCACCAGTCCAACATTTCTCTTGGGTTTTGCTCTTTAGATTCAGCAAACTGCGAAACACTTGGGGGGACTTACAAACAAATGTGACATTTTCACCCTGAGGGACTGCTTACATTAAATATTAGCACTGACAGGTGTAGATTCCTCATGCCAACAAATCGTCTTGTGAGCCGCTCTCCTACATCCTTGGGAGCCAAGACGTTTAGCTTAGTCATGTGTAAGTCAGTAAACCAGGTCCAATGGATTCTGAATCAAGACCACATCCAGAGGGCATCGAGATCAGTCAAAACTGAGACCAAAGAGACCACAGGAATTTGAATGTCAGTCAAGCTTCAACAGGCAAAAAAGCAGTGGCCTTTCTTTATGCAAAAATAAAGCTTTTGGATGAACAATGACACATGGACATTTGTAGTAATACTATTCTATATCATTCAACATTTAACTAATAAATCAGCATGTTTGGGCACCATTGTATATTGCATAATATAAGATGTGTAGTGACTCATACTGTAGCATAAAATGACCGTAACACCTTAGCAGGGCTTTAGGTTGTTGATCAGTACCAACAAATACTTCATCTACTCCATCATAGTGTCAAAGTAGTATTATTATGTTCACTAAATGTTTCGATTGGATCTCTTCCCAAATTAGCTAGCGTCTTTGTTCCATTGTTAAACTGTCACTTTTATATCACCGCCCATCTTTAACCTACATAAAGCTGTGCCAGAGGCATGTCAATATTGTTGCCAATTCCTCGGTTGCCAACAGAGGTTGATGAAAGTTATAAATTACTCAATGCACTCTGTAAATTGTTTATATTGCTGGGAAGAAAATAAACAGAGGTGGAGCAGGTAGAGAAAAAAAATAGATCTATGAAGCTCCCGCAGGAGAAGGTTGAGTCAATATCCCATAGTAGCTGATACAAAAGTCAAAATAGGCAAGTGATTACAGCAACACGTATATATATATATATATATATTTCACTCCAAAATGCCCAATGGCCATTTTTGCAACATTAAATTCAGTAGGCAATACATGATATGTCCTCAAAATCATAAAATAACCCAAGCAAATTCCTTAAAATGGCTTGAAGGAGTTCAGTGCAAAGCGTGCTTCACATCAGTTCAACATCAGCAATCAATACAGGAGTTTCATTGTGTCTAGATGGTGGATGTTTCATTTCAGAGCCGATAAATTAAAAGTATGGAACGTAAGCATGGAAGATGGAGGAGATGGGGGAGATCTTGACAGCTTCTATAGGTTTCCTGGCAGAATAACCACATCTGCCCTCAAGGCAAACTACAAACATATAATCTTCACAGCCCACTGGCCAGAGTCAACTGTTTGAGTATGTGGAACGCATTCAAGGAACCTTTTTTTTTCCAATTAATTTGTTATTACAGTCAATTTAGATTGTGTTAATACTAATGTTTTAAAGCACTAGTTGTTTTAGCAGCATGTTTTTAAAGCCAATTTTGGGGGAATGTATTAGTGCGTATTAGTCTGCATTCATTGCATTATAACAACAGGTATATTTCAACAGCAGAAAAATACATTTCTTGCTTTTTCATATGAAGAAGGCAACTGAAATTAAAGCAGACAGACAGACAGACAGACAGAGAGAAAGAGACAGCGAGATTATGAGTGTTTGAAAGTATTTTAAAAGACACCACTGATGTATGTAAATCGATGCCTCTTCACTCCTTTGTGTGTCAGACAGGCTGTGGCCGTCTCTAGAAAGAAAGAGGCGCCATCGTTATGAACGCCTACACTGCCCCCTGTCGGTGATGCACAGACATGCACAATGAGGCACAGATAAAAGTCTTAAACTGGTTAAGCGCTTGCAGAAAATGGCTGGCTGGATAGATGAGGATTATGCCATGTAAAGAAAAGAAAATAAAGATATTCAGACCACGTGTTATTCAGGCCTTCAACATGTCTGTGCCCATAGTGTCTCACCTTTAAATCAAATATTGCACAACAGGCTACTCACTTAAAAAGCGTCAATTGTTGTGTGTTTGCCATTTCTAGATTAAAATAAACATTCACATTGTTGAAAATACAGGACTCTTTCAAAGACATTGTGTAATGCTGGCGAATCTGAAACTCCAGGCAAAGAGAGGTTGGGGGATTTTCATTTTATGTGGTCTATTGTTGCTTACTGCCTGAGCAGAGTGGATAAATCAAACCAATGGCCTGGGAACACTCCCGGTCAGCCGCAATGGGAGAGTGAGGAGGGGATGGTAGGAGTGAAAGCCCACACATTGGAAAATGAACTGCTGTCTTTCAAACCAAAATCCCACATGATGGGAAAGCAGCGAAGTGGCACTACACTGTGACAGCGCCTTGTTAGTGACTTTAGCTTAAGAACTACTACTGCATTTGGCTCCTTCTGAGAGGGGGAGAGAGCTGGAAATGTGAATAAAAAAGAGAAATTGTGTGCGGGAGCAGAAAGAGAAGTGGAGGGGAGAAAGGGAGAGAAAGAGGGGGGGAGAGAGGAGAGAGATATGGCCATGGATCACCGGCCCTCTCTAGTTCAAGGAAAGTTCATTGGAAGTCTTGCTCGGATTCATGTCATCTGTTTAGCTGTTCATTGGTCCCTGGGGTACATCTCTCTGCCTTTACAGTCTGTTCAACTTGACAAAAGGGCAGGAGGCTTATCAAATCTCCAGCAGCCAGGAACAGGTTCTCAGCCAAGTTACATATTTCAAATGAAATTCACAATATCAATTATGGATCTCTCCCAGTATGGACAAAGCGGGTTTCAGTTTCTCACTGGCAAATATAGGCATATGGTGGTTTGGAGCTTCTGAAGGAAAAACAACCAGTAATTTGGCAGACAGTAATAGTAGTCTAATTACAAACAGTGCCTCTGTCAGTGAGTAAGTGGGCATGCAGAATGCTATGAACAATTGCTCCTTCTGTCTTTGTCCAGATGACTGAAAAGCAACGGATGAAAAAAGGAGAGTCATATGTAATTGCCGCAACAAATGCCAAAGTGGCAAATGGCTGTTGTCAAATGGAGACGGTTTTATTCGTGTAAACAGGGGAATTAGGCAGTGGACAGCTCATAGACTCGACTCTCTTGTGGAGGCTGTATATGCATCGATTAATAAGTTTCATAGTCATTGAAAAATCATTACAAACTGAGCAAATACACAAACGCACGCAATTCATTGCTGTTGCGCGTAAAGGACAAACCAAACGCTACGTAGAAAAGGCTTTAAATTCAATCAATTACAAGTCTGAAAGCTGCCAACCAGGTGAATAAGGCTCTGTATCATAAAAGAGCACAGCAAAGACTAAACATATATGTGGGAGTTTTCAATGAAACATGAAGCAAAAGAGTTTCAAAGAGGTAGATCGATAGTGTCTGAGCCGCAGACTGTATATAAGAAGTGGACGTAGTCACCCACTGGTCTGTGGACTGCCGTTTTTAAGCCTCGAGTTCAACATTTTGGCCTTCGCCATCTTGATTTTTAAGCTAAGTGGTTGAGATGTACAACCAAACGCTGAAAAAGAAACTTTTAGGCAAACAAAATGTTACAAATAACTTTCATGAACAGAAAACACACTGTAAAAGGGTCAAAGCTATAAGACGGATAACTCCCAGACCGGACAACACCATGGCAGCGACCTGTCAATCACAAGGTGGCCACGCCCTAAAGCATACCCTGCTTTATGGTTCCATTTAGAGTCAAATAGACTCTATTTGACTCTAAATGGAACCATAATTTACTAAATGAACATCATGCTGTATTGAAGAAGACTTGAAACTAGCGATTGAGACCATAAACTCATGTTTACAATGTTTACTGAGGTAATAAATCAAGAGAGAAGTAGGCTCATTTTCTCAAAGACTTCTATACAATTCTTTTGTAAGTCCTCCTCCCCATGAGATTTTGTGTTGCTATGACAATACCACAATACCTACACCTGTACTTCTGACACTTACTAATGTCATGGATGCAAGTTTAAGGCACTTCCAAATTGGCTTCACTTTTCAGAACCAGAGGTTGCCCACTGAATATCACCAAAAAACTGAAACCTTTTTTTAATGCATTTACGTATAATCAATATTTCCATACTAAAATTAGATCACATAACTACGTGTAATGTAAAATGGGTCGTAATGATGAATCCACAGAGAAGTTGCAGTTCTGCTCAGCTCTACCAAGTTTTTGAGCATCTTTATGCTAGTTGTTTTGGTTTTACAGCCTGCAACTTTATTGTTTTGGTTCAGCAGTCTCACCACTGTTGTTATCAGTTGCAGAAGGCTCTAAAGCACTAAAAGCCCACTGTCCGCTACCTGTCCAGCACCAAACAACAGACAAAGTTAGGAACTAGTTGGTGAACACAGCGGAGCATTTAGCAGCTAAAAAGCCAGATGTTAACCTCAGACGTTGGTGGAGAACAAAAACAGAGCTAAAAGGAGAGTGAATTTTGAACTTACATCCATCAGGTGGACACAAACATGACTCCAAATGAAGCCTTTGTATCTAATGAATGTCTAAATAGGCATCTGTATGCTAACAAGTTCGTCATATCAACTTAAAAGGTCATAAAAGGTCAGTGTTGTATTAACAGCTTGTTTGTGCTGCCCACGAGTGGCCAAAATAGTAAAGAAGCATTATTAAGTATTATTTACTTGCAGTAAATAACCCCTAGCTATATGAAATACATCGTTTTCTATGAATTGATTATGTAGCCAGCCGATTGTTATTTAAGTTTTGTTGCTTGTTGTGTTTTTTAAATGCTTTTTACTTTTCTAAAGCCTTTCAAATTGCCTCTGTGTTTGAACGACGCTATAAGAATTAATTTTCCTCACCTTGCCTTCTTTGGCACACTGCTGACAAACTCTCACACTCATTCCTCTCACCTCTCACCTTCTCAGTCCTGACCATCTTCTTCTTTATCCAACACTCTCTACTTGCAGCTCCTTCTTTAACAGCACGCCATGCATTCAGCGAAAAATATAGGTCAAACTCAAGGTCATACTGACTTAAAAAGACCAGCTTAAGACCATAAATGCAAGAAACTGACAGACGTGTGTGCTATGTAATAATACACTGCCTTCTCTGTTGCCTCACCTTTCTCCGTGACGCCTCAGTACTCTACAAGGCTTGCCCTACTTTGTCTTCTGAGGGGCATAAGTTTCACCTTGGGAAAGAAAGAGAAGGAAGGGTGGAGAAGCTGCGGGTATAGATTGTTTTCTAGTCTCTATAGCATATACTGAAAGTGCAGTAAGAAATCAATTAATGCATATTTAATGCCGCAGCAGTGTGATATTATAACCATGACTTATATGTAAGTTAAGATAAAGAAAAAGAGGGTTTATTGTCTCCTATCTCTTTAGTTTGTAAACACCTCAGGAATCACTCCACCTGGGATACAGTCTCAATAATATATTATTGTGAGCGTCATAAAAAAGTGCAAAACTCCATCATCTGTGTATAAGAACATAAGCCTTTTTAAATTAATGCTCAGGTTGAGAGTCGAGTTGGAAATCCAAGTTTTCTCAGTCTCCAATTGTCATGTTTCTATCTCCAAAATGAAACTAAAATCTCTCTGGTGTCAATCACAACACAGTCAAGCACAAAGACAGACTCACTTTTGTCCATCTATAAAATTAGCAGGAATAAGTATAGATTTCACACAATTAGTATTAACTGGTTATAATTTTCCACTGGGAATAGTCAGACTATTTCACTTTCAAAGACCAGTAAACCAGAGCTAATATAACATGATACAAGTTGGAAAAAAAAAAAAAAAATGGAGTGATGTAAACCAGTAAAAGCAGGCAGGAAATAAGCCAACACTCCAATCACACCGGAATAATCCTTTATGGGAATTTCTGGAGCGCACAGAGTGCAGAGCAGATTTCCGCCTCCTTCATCACTCAAAGAACTGGAGGTTTTTCCTTCCTGAGGGATGCTTCAACTTCCCACTACACACAGTTCAACACATGTACGACATAACAAGGAAGAATGGAGCTGCTCCGAAGGCAAACGGTGGCCCTTTTCCTTGCTAGGTAAATAATATTCAACCGGTATATTGCCTCGTGTTTCCATTACTTTTTTTCCCCACCTGCTGTATCTCAATATCTTATTATGATATTCTCATGTATACAACCTGGGGCCGTGTAAAAATTACAAAGACAAACAGAGCTGATATGTTATTCCCGTATTGAAAAACTCAGTGTGACGGTTGAAGATAGATTACATTTCATTTCTATCATGTCTATAGTATAGCGCTGCTAAGCCTCGAGTGTCTGAAGACATTCAATAGCATAATGTTCAGCATGCAAAATACAAACAGCCCTCAAATATACCTCCTGCTTGAGTCAAATGAAAAATGAAAGCTGTTAAAATTAGCCTTATGTTATTCCGCTTAAACCATGCTTCAATGTGATTAAAACAACAGCAACTGCAGAAAAGGCTGGGATAATAAACCAAGGGGTTGTGTGCATGTATCATAATGCCTCATTTAGGCACTAATTCAAATTGAAAAACAATATAGGCTCAGAACGGTGACATGATTTGCCTCATGCTTGTTTTCAGCGATGGCTTTGCTCAGAGCTGAGAACGTCTTAATTCGAGGAGCCGGGGCACTTTACATATTTCAAACATAAACAACATTATATTGTTCACAAAAACCGAAAGACGAAGCGAGCGCACTGAAATGCTTTCTTTTCCCCAGACAACAATTTATCAAATGCCTTTCCGCTGGAAATGATGTATTTCTGAGGGAAGCAAGAGAAAATAAGTTTAATAAGAGTTTAATTTGTCCATCAGTTCTCTTGTCATATTTAGAAAGAAATCATTTCTTCAAAGCCGAGTTCACTTGTAGTTTATGTTGGGGTACTTTTACTCAACATGCAGTTTGTCATTTCCTTTAATTTTGGAACTACTTGAGTGATAACTTTCCAAATGAGAAATTACTGAAAGGTTAAAAGGTGCTAAATTCAATATCCAGACCATTAATATAGCAGCAAACAACTATTTGTTACGTAAAGATTTAGATGAGTAATGTCTACCTGAGCAGAGAATGAAATCACTCTCCCTCTGCGTGTGTTGTACTCAGAGCTTCTCCGTTCTTTGTTGATATCACCAGGCCGGATGCATGCTTTTAGTGCATTTTCCTGCATGTTCCCGCGTGTGAGCGTGCCCTACTGGCCAGCTCTCGGCCACCGCGCTGCACCGCGGTCATACAGCAGTTGCAGCTGATAACGCCATCCCGACCCACGGCGTCCTGGAGGAAGCGTAGCGCCCACCCTCCGGTTCCCCCCCCTGTTAAACACCGTTATCTCTGTCAGCATTTTCGCCATTATTTGCACTGTTAGTGCTGTTAGCACTGTTAGCTGCGAGTTGTGGCTCGCCATCGTCACATTGAGAGACGTTGAGAGGCAATAGAAACGCTCCCAATCCCATATTTAGCACCTTTACAAATCATTTTAAGCTGTAGTTTTGACTATATAATCATACAACCACAATATTAACATGATAAATGACACTTAATATCTTAGCGACAAATTGTGGGTGTTCATCAAAAATAATATAATTTCTACAATTAACCACATTTCTTATTTGAGCGTGAACATTTATTTTTGGCCTTGGAAGTATAGTAGTTCCACAAAAGAGTGTTAACACAAGGTCTACTATAGCCATTTCTGGAGAGTTTTTTCTAGTCAATCACCACAGTAGTCACGACAACCTTTTATCACATACCCAAAGTTCCATACTTCACATGGTCACATGATAATGAGTAGAGTTGATTCTGAGAGCTTTGTAAGCTCTGGGAAAAAGCTAGTAGTGGACCTTGAGTTGAAGTTATTTTGTAACATTTCGTAACACTGAATGGCCAATAAGCATAAGATATGTGCAGTTTGTACTGGGATAAGTTTTTCTCCAAGTTGACAGTGTTGCCATGTTGCCAGATTTCTCCAAATGCCAAAGCAGTGTTTATGGGGGTGTAGTAATAACGATGCTCGGCATTTAACGAATTTGAAGGGTGGTGTCTTTTTTTTCGAGCCTTTCCAAAACCAAAAACACAACAGCAAGTGTTAGAAACTGATTAAACTGTGTGTTTTTCTGCCCTAATGTAAGCTGCAATCATTAGCATGTCCGGCTAACAAGCTTACTTCCTACTGTAGTAACAGAGCGTTACTTCCAGGGCCAAGGAGCACATCATTAACTGGCTACATTAGATTGGAGGGTTGCAGGTTATGCAAAATAATAATAATAATAATAATAATAATAATAAAGCACCGTTCACACCCTGCACATCCACTGTGTAATACTGTGGAAGCTGGTAGTGCTATCAGAGTTTGAGGGAAAGTTAGAAGCTCTGTCCTGCTCTTTATTGGATTTAGGCATGTTTACACTCAAGGAACCACAAATCAACCCTACACATCCATTAGTCTCCATCCTAAAAACTCTCTCTTGTAACTTTAAGTGGAAAATGTACTTACGTACTTGTTATGTTAGAACAAAACAGTCTGATCCTACACGTTTTCCTATAATACTAAGACTAACACTCTACACTGAAATACAAGAACACAATTGGATAAATGGATCATCATCTGGTGAGGATGCTGACCTTTTGGACATGAAGCTTTAGCCTCAGTCTTTTAGCACAATATCAGGAATGGAGCTATCTAATTCATATTCAAGGCCCCTTTTACAAAATTCTCATTTTAAAATGAGTCAGCTGGAAACATTACGTTAGCCAGAGAAATCATTTTAACAAACTAATGGAGCTAATGCTTAATTAGCTAGCAGCAGAGGATGAAATCTGTCTGTGACAAGTATCTCATATGTATACACAAAATAAGACAACTACATCTTTCTTTGCATTGCAGCAGTTTTAGCTATGGTTAACTCAAAATACAAGTGTACAATATATTTAGAATATTTTCACAGCTTTACCTTGTTGCCAGACAGCCCTTTCTGATGGGGGAAATGAAACAGTTATCTATGCGCTCTTCAAAGCAACAAGACCCCAATGACAAATTTACCTCGGAGAAGAGGGGAGTTGCTGGTCTACCTCTTCCTCGATCGGTTAATTAGTTTGTTTTAGTTTTTGTTTCAGTGTTATTGTGTGACTTTGGGGAATCCGAACTCACTAAAAAAAAAACGAAGTCACACAATAACACAAACTAACTAACCGACCGAAGCAGCGGTAGATCAGCAACTCCAATGTTCTGCAAGGCAAAATTACTGTTTTTGTCAACATAGTCTGGTGGCTTTGAAGCGAGCACAGATAACTGCTTCAGTTCGCCGTCAGAAATGGCTGTCTGACCGTAAGGTAAAGCTGTGAAAATATTCTAAATATATTGTACACTTAAACTGATTTGACCATCTACTGTAGGTAATACACTCTGGACAAGTACCTCATACAACACCACTTCAAAACATCCACACTATCCCTTTAACTGTTTATGGAAACATGGGGTTCTTAATCAGTTATGGAAGCATGAGCCACTGTCAGTACAGCACATTTTCACCCACTAGGCAGCCCCCCCACAACACCCCAGC
Source organism: Sebastiscus albofasciatus (assembly GCA_916701655.1). Lineage (NCBI taxonomy): Eukaryota > Metazoa > Chordata > Actinopteri > Perciformes > Sebastidae > Sebastiscus > Sebastiscus albofasciatus. Next base: position 33,349 of record CAKAOI010039376.1, read on the forward strand.
AAACTTCCCAGCTTGCTTACTATTCTGTTAGGGTTGCCTCCACGCTTCTCTTTATTGCACAATTCATGGCAGCCCATAAAGGCCATTACAGAGCAGTTTAAAGTGACAAAGCATGTGATGTGAACAAGAAGCAGGGAGGCCATTATCACCGTCTAGGGCCAAGCTGTGGTGCCAAGTCCAGCTGGTACCCGCAGCCCCCCGGCAGTGCCCCCATGGCGACTGAGCGTCCGCGGAGTAACACATGGGTCTCACAACTGTCCTGGAATACCTCTGAACGTCATCAGGATTTAATGAGGTGACAGTGCATTGTATCAAAAGCTAGTGGGGGGTCTGCTGCTGCCTGCCACTCTCCCCTCATTAAAGCCCTTTTAATGGGCTCTGAGGAGGGCAAACCTCCTCTAACTGGCTTAACGCCTGTTCTGGTTGTCAAAGAAAATTATTTTTGTTTAAGGACGAACTTGCCATTCAGCAGTGAAATATTGATTAGAGTAAACTTCAAGGGAGTTGCCGGCTGTAACTAGTATAATGGCAGTGTCTATGGAGCTGATGGCTTTCAGAGACTCAAAGAAATAGGACTAGACTTTAAATTTAGGTGAAAAGTAACACTGGAAGTGGTTGGAAAGACTGATAATTACCTATTGGCACTCCTTCAGCACAGTTGTGTCTAAGTGAAGCATGCACTGCAGTCAAGTTTAAACAAAAACCAAAAGGTTAAAGTGAACACTGAGTGTGACATTTACAGGCAGGGCTTTTGCTGGCGAACTGATGGCATTTCCTCACCACAGCATGGTCCGTAAACAGATCAGATCAATCAAAGTATATAATGTGTTTAAAGAACATCCCCCCCACCAACAGCAGCTCTTCATGTTTGTGTTCATTATGTGCTCTGCACTTTCCGAGTTCACGCCTCAAAAGCAAGCCTCGAGCCAGTCAAGATGAATATATTCTCCATTCAATGTGACAGCTTATGGAAATCAAACAGGCGCAGGCATTAGAGCCCTGGATGTAGATGTAGAGCGTTTTGTTTTTTTGTTGTTGTTTTTTTGTCCAAGAACAACTAATTACATCATTAACCACATTAAAACGACTTTGCATTTCAGAAAAGGGCAAACGACTTCTATAGCATAAAACGCAATCTGTTTGCTAGTTTGCGTGTCATCGTAACGCGGTAATAGGAGACGGTAGCTCTGTGAAAATTAAAGACGGGGGCCAAATGACGCGTTAATTAGTATGACAGTAATTGTGTATTTACTCAGTTAATGAGTGCAGATGCTTAAAAGTAGATAATGGCCAATATGTCCTTAAGGTACTGTGATTAACATAAAATTAGCTCTCTTTTCCAGTCAGGCATGGTCACACTCCTTATCAAGGTTTATGCGTCTCAATGGTGATCTAATACATTGTATTCATTGGTATGATAATAAATGACAATATATGCTGAGTGATGCTAAGGAATGGAAACCTGTAGTCGACAATATTTAGTCATATACTGTGCAGATGTGAGAAGATACATTTCAAAGTACTACATATCGATCTAAATGTAATGGCTATAGATAAGTTCAGATAATACTTAGGGCTGGGCGATACGGTCAAATCACGATATAGGTAATTTCATATCTCGATAATGCTACATATCACGAAATACCATGTTTTCTTGTAGCTCAATAAATAAATAGTCTATATGAAATGGTAAAGCCTATTTTTGTAAATTTCTGTGTGAATTAGATGCTAAACAAATGAAAAGTACTGAGTATTTTCTCATTTAATTAAGAACTTTAGTGCAAAATGAACATTTCAAGTAAAATTGTATAGGGAAAAAAATAAATTAATATTTTGAGCTATACACCGACAATGTTTATATGCATGCACACAAATACAGAGTAATCAGATTAAGACAATAGTTTGATTTAGCTGATTTTTATCAGATTTTCTGAGAAATCGGAGTTAGTATGTGCTTGTTATTAGCAATTTAGACAACGTGATTGTGATCGATTTGTGACTTCATCACGATACGATTCCATTGAAAGATGATACATTATCATTTTGAATTAACGCCCAGCCCAGACATTACTTTTCGTGTTAGTATTAGGTACCCTGTGGAGTTTTTTTTAACCCACAAGTTGCACTAAGGAGCAATGTTTTCATGAGTGGGCCCCTTTTTTTGTGCACGAGGGGCATGGAGGCAACACGATAACCAGTCCTGACTGACAGTTGGTGGCGGTAACATGCACAGAATTGTAGAAATACTCCAACAAAGGCACGGAGGAAGACGACTGCAAGCTACTAAACATGGATGTAAACACTGCACAATTTAAAATATTCATAAACATCGACTTTGCAAGTGTTTATGCATTCAACACATTTGTTAGACCTTGAGGAGACACACGACGCATTTTGTTGAGAAAGACTGAATGTAAACATAGCATGTGTTTGTTTACAAGAAAACTGCAAAGGGGAGTGTTTAAGTTTTATTTTTATGCTATTTATTATACTGTGAAAGCATCTCACATTACGTACTGTACATTCCATTTTTTAACAATACATAATTCAATGTACATGAGGGGAAACAAGTCAAATAAGACTGTTGTATTTCCTACATTTCTAAATGAAATGCCATAGTGTTACAGATGGATGGATGAGCTCATAATGGAGGCTCTTCTATCAGTTGACCTCTGGATAGTTCCTACAGGTAATGCTGAGAATGCAAAGATTGGGATTTATGCTGCCATTACAATTTCTGTCACTCTAGAATAAAAAAGATCAAGAGGACGACCTCCATACTGGTGATTCTGGTGACAGTGAAGGACACTTCAATCACTACTAATCTTAAAAAAACCCCTGCAATACATGAATCATGTTCCCACTGACTGCCAAACTCTGTAGTGGGAACTGACATTCAAACAGCCTTGTCAGAAAGTCTGGAAACAAAAGTTTAGGGATGCCTTTAAACAAATGCACATTTATCATGCGTTGTGCTCAGTGAAATTGAGAGACAAACTTGAAATCCCTGAATGATTTTCGCACAGAGGCACTTTCTGCGATGTGAAGGGGAAGCTATAACTCTTCAAAACAGCAGTTATCCCCGGCAATCTATAAACATACATCATCCGGTAACAACACATTCATCACGGAGTGGCAAGAAAAGAGCTGAGGAAGGGAAGGTTTGCGTAATACCTCTGATTAAATCTCGGGGAGAGCGGCACAAAAGTTACACTCTCAAGCAAAATCATTTGTTCTTGGCAAATTAGTGTGGGCAGGTGCTATTATTCTCGCATGAACTCTTTGGCTTTGGGAAAGAAATTCATCTTTTCAGAAATAGGGGGAGAGCAAATCACTGTGAAGTTATTCAATCACTACCTAGTGATTCAAGTAAAATTACCTTTTTGCTTTGTATGCGACTACCGGGCTTCAGTTTCGATGGCATTTAGAACAATGATAGCAACTGTCAAAAAGAAGGCACTGTGGTTCACAGCACCCGGGGACGGAAGAAATAAGAAATTTACTGGACTCACTGCAACCGCACAATTTCACTTTAAAGCTTCATTTACCCCTTCGATGAATAACCTATTGCTCCCCTTGCAAGGGCAAAATGCCACCGCCTAAGACTCTTCCTCTAAACTTGTCAAATTTCCACCAACAACACCTCAACGTGTTTAACTGACCCGCTCTCGCAAAACCGCTACTGAATGCTGCCGCAATATGAATAAATAAGCAAACATACGCTCATCTTGTGCCCCCTCACACAGCGTACAGTTCTGAACTCAATTTCACACTCCACTGCCTTCTCAGACAATTTAGACAGGCTGATGCCAACAGCAGAAAGTGAAGAGACAATGCATTTATTTATCGACTTTTTGGCAGAAGGGGGGATTTGTCAGACTGTGTGTGTGTGCGCGCGCGCGTGTGTGTGTGTCAGAGGAGTGAGCGTATGCCCGTGCGTACGTGTGCATGTGCCCATGCACCTATATATGACAGAGACACATTGGAGGGAAGCAAGAGAAATGTGATTCAACCCCGAAGAGACACAGAAAGAGCGCGCCAGAGAGAGGAAGAGCGAGACAACAGGCATATCCAGGGGAATTGTTTTCTTAGTCACTCATCCGGTGTTTGTCCCAGCGCTCCCACAACGTGTCGGAGGAGGACATGAAACGCTCCATGTCCACAGAGAGACACGAGCTCCACCGTGAGAATGCTGACAAATAAAAATGACTCCGATGGAGTTTAAATACAAGTAGGCCAGTTGTCACACGACTCAACGCAAATATTGTACAAAACTGTATGTTCCTTATGTTTCCAGCTGTATATACAGTACTCTATTGTCATAGTATTAGTCCAGCTGCCTAAACACTGCACACTCTTCTTTCCTTACACTTCTATTGGAAATGTATGGATGGAGAAATAAATTCAGGAATCTTTTGTAACATTATGGAATTTTGCTCTGTATTAAAGGAGCGCCCCCTACAAATTTCACACATAAATTTGTTATTAGGAGTACCTGCAAAATAGCTCTGGGAGCTCTAGTTGCATTATGGGAAATGTGAGATCCAGTGTTTGTTGAGTTTGTTCACCCAGTGGTTTGTGGACTACAGGTTCGGCATTTTGGCCGTCACCATCTTGGTTTTTGGCCGTCGCCATCTTGGCTTTTTGCAACCAGAAGTGACACGAGAGGGTGGAGCTATGTATAACCGAACGCTCAGTAAGGCGACCAAAATTAACTTCCATGAACTGAAAACACACTGTGAAAAGGGTTCTAAGACGAAAACACGGACAACTCCAAGACCCGACAACGCCGTGATAGCGATCTGTCAATCACAAGGTAGCCACGCCCTAAAGTATATCCTGCTTTATGATCTATTTGACTCTAAATGGGACCATAATTTACTAAATGAACATCATGCTGTATTGAAGAAGACTTGGAACTAGCGATTGAGACCATAAACTCATGTTTACAATGTTTATTGAGGTAATAAATCAAGTTAGAAGTAGGCTCATTTTCTCATAGACTTCTATACAATCAGACTTCTTTTTGCAACCAGAGGAGTCGCCCCCTGCTGGCTATTAGAAAGAATGCAAGTTTATGGCACTTCTGCACTGGCTTCACTTTTCAGAATAGGAGGTTGCCACCTGCTATGACCCTTACTAGGACCTAAAAATCAGGTTGACATTGAAGCAGCAAAGGCCACCATATCCTTTCTTTTTTTTTTAAATCTGTTGCATGTCCTCCAACTTAAAGTAAGTGCATTGCTAAATTGTCTGGGCACCCCTTTAAACAATGAAAACTCATTCCACAGCGTGGTACCATAGAATAACATTTGTATTAAAACAGAAAAGGATAGCTCATAAGAAAAGTAAAAAAATGCTTTTTGTTCTGTTTAAAAGTCATAAGACTATTACAACTCGACTGCATTTTGCATCGCCCTGTCAGTCTCTTTATGTGCAGGGTCTAAAAAAAGCAGCCCAGGCTGCTCTTAAAACACATATTTAAGTCTTTATATCAGTTGCTTGCACTTTGCAAAGTGACGTCAAGGACAAAACCTTTAAGCTGGCAGGGGGAAAATAGAGTGCCTTGCCAAAGACGAATTTCCTCCTGGAAATTATTCAAAGCACAGCCGTGTATAAAATATCCAAGTGCTCCCCGAGTAGAATTGGGGGTTCAGGTTCACTGAGCAGTTCCTTATCACAAAGACTTTGGGTAATTGACTCAGACATATCAAATAAACTTTCTACAAAATTCACAAGTAAGCAGGTATGACATTCTAATGGGCTTCTTCATTAAGTCTTTCGGCAGGGGGTAATGTTTGAAATTAACGTGACATTTTCAACTCCAAAGAGTTTCAGTCTTCAGTTATTTCTCCGCGCCTAATACTCGCTGTGCATGTAATTTATGCACAGTTGTGATCTAATACAAAGCTGTGTTTTCTAAGCTGCTGGAATCCGACATCTAACACTGAACAACACGCACACGTGCGCGCATATCAGCGCTGGGAAAAGAGCAACCGAGTGCCGGTGGGGTATAAACAGGTATCTGATTCGAGCAGAGGTTTCTCACTGCAAGAGGAGTCACCGGGTCAAATAGTTTTCCAGGCAGGGGCTGTTACTTTCTAAGACCACTATGTGAGCAATTGTGCATGGATATTCATAGTAATATCCAATTATCTTCTACCAAATCTGCAGCAACTGCAATGAAGACACTTTCTAAAAACTGTCACAGAGGCATTCACAATCAAATGAACATGATTTTCAATAGGTGAAGCTCTAAAAGACCTGTATTAAGGGAACTACAAGTTCTAAAAGAGCACTGTTCACAAATCTGACAGTAAAAACTGTCAGAAAATATAAGAGGTTTGACCAGCACCACTGTGTCTCTCTGTGCTCTTTACGCTTGAAGAGTTACTTTTACTGTCTGTCAAAGTGTGATACATGAAATTACAAAAATGAAAGCGATGGATACAGAACGCACTGTAGTATGGTAACTAGGGAAACTGGTTTTAGAAAAATGCCAGCAAAAGACTGTGCAAAAGAAAATGAACGCCGTCTCCTTTCCCTGCAATATGAAGGGGTTAGTCTTCCCCAGTTGAGTTTTATCCAACACTCTGCGCTATTATCATCATTTCCCACTAAGCAGAAGCTCCCCAGATACTCCCCAGAGAGCGGCATTGAGCTGTACTAGCGCCTTTGCCATGTTACCATGGAAACATTCCCATGGCATAGCCCATTACAGAAACAGACACTTGCACATCACTTCGGAGAAGCTTTCGGGGGAAGATTTCAACCCCGGTGTAAAAATACTGCAATTGCTCAAACTTTAAACCTGAATCTTGCATTACCTGTGCAGGGATATGTGGAATACAGTGTTGTATATTTTGTTTTTAGGTTTTGTATGCAACATTTAAGGCTGCCCAGGTGGTTTTGATTAGAAGAAATATTTGGGGTGTGAGCCAAACCCTCTAAAAGAACATTCACCAATGCATCCCTGATTGTTAAAAACAAATAACACACAACTTGTCATCTTAATGCAGAATAAATGCATCATATAATAAACTAAACTACTGTAATTACCGCTAAACTGCTGACTCATTTCATCAAGCGCAAATTGAAGATAACAAACAACTCCCTCGCAGCAACTCGCCTCAGCATCGGTGTCCTCCATCACCTAAATGGTCCTTGATGAGGTTAAGCACAACAGTAGCCCCTGCCCAACTGTTTCACATATTCTGCTATAGGGAGCCATTATTCTGGGAGGCCTGCTTGGTTTTGATTAAGTCACATTTTATTATGCCGTCTTTGCACCCGTGTAATGAGTCTGGCGTAAGGATGATAAAGCTTTGATAAAACATCCGACATAGCTGTTGTGACTTCTAAAGCTATCTAAAATAAATAAAAAAAGGCTTTGGTGAACGCTGAGTCTAACTCCGAGTGGCAGGATGTTGTTTGTTTACCTCGGGGGAACGGAGAAAAACAGAGATAGGGTGGGCATGGTTTTTGGCCCCTACTGCAAATACCAACCCTACTCCGATCAGACATGTGCTACATCACGGCTCGCCTGTCTTTAGCCACGGTCATCACTCACATCCACAACACTGATTGCTCTATTATGACATATCATTACCTCTGTGACTAATGAGTCACCTAGGAATAGGTTGAGGTGAGGTTATCAATATTGAGCAGCGCTATCATAGGCGGACCTTTTGCCGTGAATACAGGACGACGCATGATGGATCTTTTGGTTTTAGGATGTGGAATTTTTGAAGTGACTCATCACTTCCGTATGACCTTTAATTGCGCAAAGTGATAGTCAATTCATCTACGCAGGGAAAGATGGAATAAAAGCTCAATTGTGAAGTCTTAAGGGGGGCTGCATTGCCCGCTGCTGATTAGTTTGGGTTGGACCAGATTAAACTGAATGGCGAGGGAGTGTTGATTAATGCTGGAGTCACTTCAAACTCACCTTGATTAATTCCACGGAAATCGCTGTTCGTGTGCCCAACTATTTTAGCCTCTGACAAACAAATAGTTCATTTCCTAAGCTCATAAACACGTGCACTTGCACAAATTCATTTGACATTTTTTTTTGCTCAACATTGCAGCAAATGATGATTGCGCTCTCTGTAATTAATGCATATGCCAACACCGTTTTACACCGAGTTATTTGCAAAGGGCATCGACAAATGAATGACAATGCGAAGCCACGCTTTGTGCAAACTTACCGCTCCAGGCAGGCTGCGCGGGTCCCGAGGAGTTGGAGCCGGGCCAGAAGCTTCGGGCACTTGGACACGGAGATGAACAGCCACCTCTTCTCCTCCCAGCATGCAGACTCCATTTACCAGCAGGCCCAGTAACACCTGTTCCTGCTGAGGGAAGTAGCAGGAATGACATTTTAACATCTGTCCCCCAAATCCCTCATTGAATTTCTGCTCACTTTAACATTACAGATATGATGGCCTCACTTTTCAAAGGCGAAACTAGAGAAGATCATTAGTTAAGCGCCGTTATACAACTACAGTACAAAAGCTTTAGTCACAATGAAGGGCTCACTGAACTACAACGCATTTTACCACTCAATGTTGAAACTGGACGATATGTTAGTGTTTGTTCAATGTAAAACCTCAATGATTTTGATATTTTCTATTCTATTACTTTTTACAAGGGACTATGCCATACTTTGTTTAATAAGAAATCTTCTTTTTTTTAAATATGGATGATGTGACAAATGTGACTAGTATTCACAAATGAAACATCTATGTTAGGCTGCCACCGTGTATGGAGATGAGGGGGGAAAAGCCCTTTTTGAGGATACCATTTTAGCATTTCTTTTCTTTCTTCTTCAACTAAGCGAAACAAAACCAATTCTTCAGATTGTTTTCACATCAGAATCATAATCAGGTTTATTTGCCAGATAAATACACACAAGGAATTTGACTCCGGTTTTATTAGGGCTGACCCGAATGCTTCAAAGCTTTGACCGTTGCCATGGTAATCAACCTTCAAATCAATATTCAAATGCTTTGTTTTTATTTATTTTTTCATATATATATATATATATATATATAGATAGATATAGAAGTATTTAATAATAATGTGTTAATCTCCAAATAGCCCATGAAATAAGGAATAAGGCCACAACATTATTCATTATTCATATTCAACATGAATTATTAGTAGTTATTCTCAGACAAATATCGCTGTTAGTTATGTGTAGAGGTGCGTGTGTAATTTCAGCTAGGAATAAGGACAACAAAGCTGGACAGATAAAAGTGAGGAATAGGCAGTACTGTTATGTACACAAGTAGTAAAAAAAAAAATAGGTGTATATATAAATATTATATAAACATATATATAAAAGCACCAATGACCAACAATAAAATGAGAATAAATATGTTGTAAACAATAAAAATTTTGCAAAGAAATAAATACTAAATGGACATCAAAATGCCATTCAAGTTGCAAAAGTACTGTTTCTGCATAACCCCTCACAATCAGAGCAAAGGATAAGCGATCGGTTTTGGGGAAGCGACAAAAGCAGACGCCGGCTGCTTAATTGGCTGTCAAAAGTGCAACTGAAATAGCACTGCATTCAGATGACGTGATGAAGAAGAGGAGAGTATGGATGTTGTGGTGTCGGGGTAAGCTTTTGTGTGACTCAGTTTATTGGTTCTATGACTCACTCGCCTATTGTATAATAATTTGGGTGACACATTTCACATGTCTTGACTTATTATCTTCCATAACTTTTGAACTTATAGAGGAATCTGAAGGTTGTTGAGCTCTACAAAGAATTATAAAAGTTATCAGCTATCAATCAAAAAGTGATAAATGACATATGCCCCATTTGTTATTGTGGACCATAAAACGAAAGTGCAACAGAGTAGCGTCACATAAACAGAAACCAAAAGAGACATACAAAACCTGTGTTCAAAATTGTTGGTGTCTGACTTAAAATGAAAGAAAGAAGTTAAGCTTCTCTCTTGTATCTACAGTATGGCTTCACCCTGGAGAGCTACATGCTGCAATGTAGTTAAAACACACGACAAGGCCATTAAACTAAGGCAAGGAACGTAAAACCCTCATGGAAAGACAGACAGAAACTCATCGAGCAATATACTCCTCTCTTGACATTCCTTTTGACAATTACTTATGTAACACAATTGCTTGCCAGCTGGTGGTGGGAAGCAATTTGACAGTTTTATCACAACTTTGACAAAAGTAATTTACTTGGCTCAGTCCTTTTGTGCTTCTGTGGGAAATAAATCATCAAAATAAAAATAAATAAATGGCACCCCACCAGGATTTGACAGCTCAATGTCTTTCAAACCCTAGCACAAATGGTGTAGTCTGAACCTAGCATCATAAAAGTGCGAGTTACCAGGGCTGTGTGCTGTGATCCATCATCTGTCTGGGGGACACTTTGGTGGTCCATTGCTGTTCATAGGACAGCTGGGACTATGCTCAGACAGCTGTTTAAAGCTTAGCTTCACAGAAAGTGTGATTAGTTTAAAGAAACCGGATATAGAATGGCTTCAGAGGTTATTTTTCACACTTCTAAGTCTTTAAAAATGTTTGTTTAAGGCCAAATTAAGTTAGGATCAGTGTGTGTTTTCCACTACAGTATACTGACGATTTTTCATAATGTAGGGTTCATTGTTCTTATAGTACAGTATTTGGACAAATTCAGTAAGATTTTACTTATAAAAGGGCTAAAAGCTGTTTCGCATCAAGCACAGATTGTTAAAAAAACTGATTTTGTGGGTTCTTATGAATGTTTGCACACCCCTGAGAAATATATGGGGGAAGAAATATTCGAATGAACCTCGATTTTAGAGGATTTTCCCCTGTGGAAATATATGTTTGACCAATGAAATCCTTTGTTCCAATTGATCGCTTTCATTCTGCATAATATTTAGCCATGTGCTTCTGTTTGTTGAATGGAGAGTGTGTATTTTCAAAGCAATGGGCCTTGGAACAATGGCCATTTGTTTTCAGGGTAAAGGACTGTCGGATAAATGGGCTTTTTTCGGTCCAATGGGACATTTTCAGACCATTGCGTTTTCGGAATAACAATGGGCCGTCCCCTTCTCAACACCCAATACTGTATGACAAATACTACGACCTCAATAACCAAATAAAGGACAATAGATGGCTTGAGATCACCCAGCAGCTGAGATACGATGAAGATGGTATTGTAGCTTGCTATATTGCTTGTTATATGTTGGTCACGGGACAGCTAGCGTTGCCATCAAATTTGTGGTCTTATTAGTTTACAGTATGAATTGTGTAGTTAACGTTAGCCCCTTAGACATTGTCTGTCTAGATAAGATTTTGTGGCATGGAGTGGACACGGGCACTATTTTTGGAGGAAACGCATTCGGCCTCATTGACGAAAATGTAACACGTCAACGCGGATAATTCAGTGTGCATAGTTGTCATACGGAAAATTCATACGCAGATTTTCCGTATTCCCGCACACCGTTTTCGCATCACACTGGTGAGAAATGGTTTTAAGCCCCCAAAGATGTGATAATGTAGAAAAGTTTAAATGTTTGTGTAGATCTACGTTTAGATATTTTTGCATAGTCAAACTTTTTGCTAGCCAAATTTAAATCACTCATGGCAGAATCAAACAGTATTAGTACGCATGTGAAATTAAATAAACTGTATAACCTATAGCAGGAAATGACTGGGAGGCCAAAATGACTAATATTAATAATATCATTCCCAATTACTATACATCCACATGGTAAAATATATGTTTCATGTTCTTTAAGACCTTTAAGATGTATTTCCACTAGGTGCGGTGACAGAATATTTAAAAATAATATATATATAAAATTCTATTTGAAAGCACTTTTTTAAGAGTTATTATACCCAATGAGCTTCAGCGTGTTTTGTGTTATTGATGTAGAAAGAAATCTGATGCTCACATAATTGTCTTGGGTGCCATCACCCTCAATTCCCAAAGGAGTGCTAAATCTTTGCATACTATTATAGATTAGGGCTGCAGTCTGCATACTCATTTCAGTGGGAATCAGTCATGTTTACTGATTGAAGATTAACCATGAACATTTAAAAGCCACACAATATTACAGCTTTACACCGAGCCTGCTCTATTAGTTGTAAAATAGATTCACTCGAGGCTATCAACCACAGTATGTTAGGGAGAAAGCACCGATACCCCTAGGACCGAGCTTGTTGATCGTGTTGCTGTCGCGGTGGGAGCTGGCTTTGATGCAATATTGTGATATTTCATTTGATTATGCTGATTTGATTGTGCGAGGTCATCCATCCTGCCTGATGTCTCCGATACCCTTCAAAAGCATTTTGCTTTATTGGCTTGTTGGTCTACCCGACAGAATTTCAATGGTTGTTTGATGGTATTAATGCACTATTTAAATGCAGACCCCGAAGTTGAGGAAGGAGGGGGACCCATGCGGATAGAGCATGCACGGAATCTGAAAGTCAGATGTCAGAAAAGTCAGTGGAGGGGAGGATTTTTCTCAAAATGCAGATACTACACAGGAGTGGAATATAAAATGTTCAAATCTCTTTCAGGGATTTTGGAGTGTGACTAAAAAAAGGGAGCCCTTCTCTTTCAAATAGCACCAATCTTACAATCGCCCACTTCACATTTTTCAAAAAGGGTTGTGCCAAGCTTATGCCTCTTTGAGAAAAAAGCCAGGCATTTATGCACACAAATGAAGTATACAGCGAACAGATGTGCAGCACACCTGAGATGAAACTACCCCAATTGTCACTCTTTTCCATTCAATGACAGGATTCAACATGGAACAGAAGGATCCATTTTTTTTAGACCACAATGCCTACAAAGAGCCATTCAAATGACATATCTAGTCCAGAAAATCTAAAACATCAAGGCCAGAAATGAACACAGAGTCACGTACAAGTTAGCTTGCCACTTTTTACGAAGGCAATAATGATTATTGCCGATGCAACAGCACTATTACGTAATTGGAAATTTAATCGAAACAAACTAAATCTAACGTTAAACATCTCGCCTTCTACTTTGTTAAGGAAAATCCTGTCTGAAACTTGAACAAAATGAAATGTGTCTGATGAGTCATTGCTTGGGGAAATCAATTCATTTAGTCATACAGAGGTGCTAAGTTATTTATTGCCTGTCAGCTTGAGCTGCTAGTTCATAATTCCTTGCTGCAGAAAGAACAGAGACGCTACAGAGGAAAATTTGAAGAGAATTACTTTATTGATGCAAACAGGACGTGTTCTTTAAAAACACATCGACATTTTTCAATACCTTTTGTGTCCCGATGGTGTTTCTCTGTGGTACCAAAGTAACATCTAGAATTGTGTATTGGACTGACAGTTTCTCTTTTTCATAAACATGCTTGTGCTTCCAGCTACTTTTGCATTTGCCTTCAGCTACTAGAGTTGTTCCGATACAAGCATCGGAAATGCGTCTGATACTGCCCAAAATTCGGGATAGGGTATCAGCGAATACTTCAGTCTATGCGCTGATTTGATACCATCATTTATTAACCTAGAAGAAAAAAAATCGACTTGTTTGACCAGAAATCTATTCTTCTTTACTACTGTTGATTAATAATTAGATATATTACCTTTTAATCACACTGGTATCGGATCAGTATTCGGTATCGGCCGATACCGCAAGTTCAGGTTTTAGAATCGGAACATCTCTATTGGCTAAAGGCAAAACACACTAAAAGCACAAACATTAAGAGAAATGCACACCAAAATCTGAAAATACCACAAACACTAAAACACATACATAGAGTGAAAGCACGAAAATAGAACCAAAATGTGCTCCATATAAATACAATAAATTAAAACATTGTAAATATCAAAATAGAAGAAATGTGCACCAAAACAAACATTAGTGAGGGAAGGAGATAGGCCCATTTTTGCCTGAGCAACAGCAAAGAACTGTGAAGCTTTCCTACCTAGGCTTCAAGGCTGTCACTGTACAAGAGGAAATGAAATTGTTGGATTAATAAAAAAAATCATAAAAACAGCTTTGTCACGGAATGTTACCACTATTTTGGCGTGGTGTGGTGCCATGTTGTAGTTCAACAGTGGTCATTTTTAAAACGTCTCGCACTCGGTTAGTCGGATCATGTAAAGCTGAGCCTGGCAAGCCGAGTATAACATTCATTTGCCATCGCTAGAGCCATGTTGTTTTGTTTTCCCTAAATGTTTATTCTTCTGCTTTTTGTATTTGTGTTGGTTTTTGTAGTTAAGTCTGAGTTGCCTTCACTCCTATGCATGTTTTATCCATAGGGGCAGTACAACAATGACTATGTTTTAACTACCCAAATGTCAAACACTCTTAAAAGTGCATATGGATATACACAACAAAGAGAACTTACTTCCAGTGCAATAAAATGCACAATCACTTCTGTCTTTTAAAAGTCATTCCACTGTACATTTGTCCGTCTAGAAAACTTTTTTGAGATCGTCACACTGAAAAGGTAAACATAACATTGAGAGGATAAACCACTCTAAGAATATTTTTTGAAGACAATCGCGTAATGAGCATCGCCAACCAGAGTCTTGGTCACGACACTGAGCAAAATGACAGGTGAGGCTTTTAAATAAATGAACCGGTGAGCACAGAAACTTTTTTGAACAACCTTGTTTTTGACTTTCATAGCCGCACCATTCACGGAAGCATCCTAACCTCAATATTTTAACATGGATCACAAGGGGTTTTTATCAAATCAAAAAGTACTCCCTCAACAAAACAGTATCATCTCTCCTCCATCAATCCATTTTTTTTTCAGCCTACTCATTTTGATGTCTACTTAAAAAGCCATTTATCTGCTCATACCAAATCATAATTGTCATTCTAATAGCAGTAAAGTGACACAGATAAATACTCACCAATCATAGACACTTTGTGCACTTTAGAATCGTTGTATCCTTTTTTTTTTTTTTTTTTAACTAAAGCAGACGGTTTCCTGTTTAAATCACCATTGAGTACAAAGATACCTGCACATACAAGCATAGAGAAAGACTCATTTAACCCTCCCCGCCCTCATTCCTCTGATGAAATAACCCTTTTAAATGCAAATGCCCAGGAGGCAACTGGCTTCTTATCACACGTTTCATTGTCTCCTTTGGGGTAGTGGGGTAGAGAGCTGTTTTGCTCTGCATCTGCATGTAATTGCACACATAGCGCAGCATTGCAGCTTATGCAAGAACAAAGCAGCTTCAGAATAAATCACGGCAAAAACGCTACAATATTAGGCGAGAGGATGCTATTAATTCAGCCGCTACATACGGAGTACAGGAAGCAAACATTTTAAAGTTCCTCTGGTGGATAAAAGTGGCAGGTTCTTTAACTTGATGTATAGGTGAGGACAGCTGGTCTAATTATCTTGGATTTATTTCACTTTTGGGTTTCTATATATTCCGTCTGTAATGCCATGGGAAGTATTTTGTGTCGTCTTTGCCTAACCTGTTGTTATAAACCACCCTTAACAGTTAGAAGATGCACATGTGAAAGAGATGGATGCATGGTATTATGCGTAAGTCAGCCTTGCAAGTCAAACAGGTGTTCAGGGAAGAAATACTGCAGGTGTTTCTACTGTGAATGACACTGCTGCCACCTACTATAGCTGGCAAAACTCGGCCTACATACAAAATAATATATCTTTCTGGTGTTCTCACATCCTCGAACATTGGCCAATTTCTACCCCGACTGTATAACTAAAACAGAGGTTTTCAAAGTGGGAGGCGGACCTCCGAACTGTTTCAGGGGAGGCTCAGTGAATGGAAGTGAAAAAAATAGTACATTGGCTATTACATAAGTTATCAAAAGAAGATCACATAGAACAGCCTAAATGGGTGTGATTTGGTTAAAGAGATAGTTCAGAGAGACAGTAGTTTTGGGGAATGTTACTGTTTTTTTCCACTTTCCCAGACTCAGAAACTAAAAAAAAAACTTAAAACAGACCTTTGTGTTATGTATTTGGTGTAGTTAGGTGAAGTTATGTCAACATTAGGTTATCTTGGCTCAATTGTTGACTGTCTATGGGATCAAATAACATAATCACGATCCCATAGACATCCAGGAATTGAGCAAAGTGATGGTGCGTCTTTTTCCAGTCTTAGGCTTTAAAAAAAACCCTGAACTAAATAACAAATAAAAAAAAAACTTGACTTAATTGCTGTCTTTGACTGTAATGTGAGCAGATAAATCATCTCTTTCATCTCTCTCCTCTTCACATTGGACACATTTCCATGAATGTCCCGCGGCAGGTTAACACTGCCATCTAGTGACCAGAGAGAAAATTACATTTGTAAATAGCATTATGTTCATGAAGCCATTCATTCAGTAGGTGTAGGACAGGCCTTGATGTGTTTAATGTTGCATTAAGTAGTCTGTAACATCATTCCAATATGGAGTAATAACACAACATGTGAATCAGAGGTTATGCTGTAAAATGTTGCAAATAAAACATGCTACATGGTTTTTGTTACGCAAGGCTTTTTCCCATCACTTGCTTTCATCAGGGCCTTGATGGCCCTCGCCCTCATTTCCAACTCCAGAAGCTCCAGTTGCTGAATTGACGGCGGACATGCTGCGGGTGCACGACTTGAAACAGGACCGTCTTGAACGGGTAAACTAACATCTGCGGGCTGCAGTGGTGCACTCTGTTCTTTAGCTTCCTCTTTGCTCGACGAAGACGACAATGCTAAAATCTCGCTGACACTTTTGTCTATGTCGCTTTGGATGTCTTTCTTCGCTTCTGTCGGTTGAGAGGCCGCGGGAGGTTCAGGATTTGCTGGATCAGGGTTTACAACTGGGTCAGTGCATTCCCGGCTGCTGTCCGCTATTTTCACCGCCACAGCTTTGACAGTTTGCTCCTCTTTGGGTCCCTCTATGTCACTATCGTAAGTGTCTGCGTTTATGCTTAGGACGTCACTCTCTTCGCCGGAACCAACACCCTCTGTAAAGAAAATGACACCAAGATTTTAAATTTAAAATGGTCCTTTTTATAGATTTATTTTTCTGTCTTTTATATCTTTTGAGTGCCTGGGGTATGCTTTTTTAGCGCATTACATATTAATTACCTTGCTTAGGGTCTTCAGTTTTTGTAGTTTCTTTGAGGCAAGATGTAGAGTCCACAATATTGTCTTGCCTTGTTGGAGAAAAATGAAATAAAATGCATACAAGTATGAGAAAAGCATGAGAACACAAACTGCTTTCATTCTGAAATTGTGTCCTGAATAAGTTGTCAAACTGTTCACTCACTGGCTTTCCAAGGTCTCTTCTGTGTTTTCGTTGGTATTTCCAGATGTCAATTCTTCCCCTAGAAACAAACAACAATGTTAACTGAATGACAAGGTGTTGTGTGCAATACTAGATTGTTTTGTTCAAGAGAGTATGTAGCTGTGAACAATTTGCCAAACTGGCCTTAAGTCTTACCTGCCAAGATTTGTACTAGATTTTTGTCTGAGATCGGCTCCAGTTGCTCCCAGCACATCTTTTTGATTTCCTCTAAACTACAGTCCTGTGAATGACAATGTGTTTAACAGTATCTTTGACGATGGGTGACTCTAATAGCCTCCCAAGCAAACAGCAGAAGCCTATGGCATTACTTCTACATCTGTATTAGATATCGGTTATCACTTCTTAATTAAGAAATCAATACGCTTTCTAGAGTTGACAAAAAACATGGGCATGTTTTTAACTTACTTTGCCATTTACTATACAGCTCCATAGCTAATTTATAGCTATAGATAAAAAAATATTACCAGCAACTACACACACAGTATGTAAAATAACTAACAGTGATTTTTAAAGTGATCTGCAAAATGTGGATGAGGTGACTTTCAAATGGTTACAATGAAATGAAATACAACAATTGTATGCAACATATTACAATATATGTCTACAAAAAGATGGAACAAACCTTTTCATGCAATGGTCACTATTGCTCAAGGTGGTGTGGCTTTTTCAGCCAAAGCTGGTGCTGTTGGAACGTAGCCAACAGTACAAAATATAGCCATATATGTTGGAAGACAACACTCGCTAAAGTGCAAAATGTGGTCCTTAAAACCACAAAGTAATGTCCGTAAAAATACCACGCGACAGCAAAAGACATTTGTTTAAGTTTGTGGTGGACAGACACCTTGAAGACAACTTTTAAGTTAGTCCAAAGCTGTATTGAAACTATTGAGAAATGAGGCTAATTTCTCAGGCTGGTTATGGTAAGCCTCTGTCCTTTGGTGCACAAATGCCCCCTGATCAATAGTCATTACGTAATTTCTTAAGCAATGAAAAACATATGAGTTTCAAATACTGATGGAATTGACTTTCAGCCTGTCTTAATCCAGGCTTAAAAAGATCATGAGTCAATTATATAACATGGTGTTTACATGATCATACAATCACCTTGAGTTCATCTGGCAGCATTTTCCGTAGCTTCTTCTCCCCCAGCACGTGCAGACACTGCTCCAGCATCTCCCGCTTGTCAGTGACATAAGCAGTGATGGGCTGGAACGGCAGGCTGAGGTCGAGTCCCCCCTCCTCAATGTCACTGCCAATCCTGTCCAGCTCTGCGTCAGCGAGTTCATCCTTGGCGTCCTGCTTTAGGAAACAAACATGTGAGACACACTGTCTGTAAGAGGAACTAAAATGTAGGAATTACAACAAGAAGTCTAAATTCAGTGTTAAAGGTTTTAACGACTCATTTTTTTCTGTGTGCTACTTTTACATGGATGACACAGGAAATCAAACAGTATGTAGACCATTTTTACATCTTCGTGTTGGTTATATTGCGAAAGAGGTTCCCTGTGCTATTCAAACAGTCTATAAGTAATCCTAAAAGCTCTCATATCATTACGCAGTACATCATTTTAGAGAAGACTTTGTGGTCATGTGGAGGCTGTAGTTTGTGATGCTGCTTAACTGTATTGGGTTAAACTGAGGTGTTTCCACCCCATATCAAGGTTTACATCATTTTT
Source organism: Sebastiscus albofasciatus (assembly GCA_916701655.1). Classification (NCBI taxonomy): domain Eukaryota; kingdom Metazoa; phylum Chordata; class Actinopteri; order Perciformes; family Sebastidae; genus Sebastiscus; species Sebastiscus albofasciatus. Next base: position 52,312 of record CAKAOI010039376.1, read on the forward strand.
TACCTTTTTGAATTTCACAACTTAACAAAAACATAGGCCTACATGTTCTGTATTTCACTTGAATGTCACGTGAAATGGTCAATCCTGAGGCAAAACCCCAATTTTTTAGTGAAAGTTTAAGCTCACTGTAGGCTTAGATAGATAGATAGATAGATAGATAGATAGTAACTTTATTGATCCCGAGGGAAATTCAAGTTTCCAGCATCACAGTTCCATAGTGCAAAAACATATTAGTAAAAAGGCATTAAAAAAAGCTAGTAATGCAAAGTACAAAAAAATATACCAGATATAAAAATACAAGGAGATGAAGAAAACTGTTAACACACAGTGCACTTTCATAGACTAAGCTACTGGAGTTATCCTGCACTATACTCATTTTTAACAGTCTCTTCTACACTATATTCACCTTTTTTAATAGTCGTGTATCACAGCTGTTACCCTGCACTATATTCACTTTTAACAGTTTTCTTCATCTCCTTGTATTTTTATATCTGGTATCTTTTTTGTACTTTGCACTACTCACTTTTTTACTGCTTTTTTACTAACATGTTTTGCACTATGGAACTGTGATGCTGGAAACTTGAATTTCCCTCGGGATCAATAAAGTTACTATCTATCTATATCTATCTATCTAATGTAGAGAATGAAGAAAAACTACAACGTCGCTGTATTATGACGTCAGTGGTCCAAATTAGCGAATTAACACAATTAACAGACTTTCAATGCTAATATTGAAGCTAATAAGTGATTTAATGAATCAAATGTAGCACTACAGCTCGTCTTAAGTTAAATGTAAGACTCTAAAGTGTTCAGGTAAAACTTAATTCCGTATCCTATGGGTCTACGGGACAAATATAAACTACAGCAGCAACAAACACTGTACATGTCCAAACAAAACATTAACGTTACATTAGCATCATTACATTAGCATCATTAGCATTAGCTTTAGTTTCTTACCTCCAGGTTGGATTCAGCACCTCTGCGTTTGTTGTTGTCGTGTCGTTCTTCAGACTGAGAGTGTTTCCGCTTCTTTTCTGCGCTCGTTGACTTCTTTTTGAGCATGTTTGCGGAGGTAAATACACCGGTTCCTCGACAGAAAAGCTTTTTCACTAAGATGCTCACTTAGCTAAAAATTGAATGTCGCGGGGAAAACGCGTCATGAGCAAAGCGACGGCTTCTTCTTCTTCTTCTATTGGTGTTTTGTTTGTTACTGCCACCTACAGGGCGTTTCTGCTTAGTCTGTCTTTTCTAAATGTACCAAGAAAAGAGCAACATCATTATATTTCATTATATAAAATATAATAACATAACATATTAATATAATACAAAATATATCTTATACTGTATATACCGTATATGTTCTTAATATGCCCTTGTACAAAGTAATTCTTTTATAATTGTAATGTAAATGTAATATAACTTATTATTTCAATGGACCTTCCCAGCAAAAAGTATTTCACAAGATTGTACCTGTATTACCGGCGTGACAATAAACATCTTGAATCTTGAAAATATAAAAATATATAAATTCATTCTCACTGTGCAATATCATTTTCCACTTGCAACTTTGTTAATAGTCTGTTTATTGTCAATACTGTATATACTGCTCCTACTGTTATACTTCCTTCTATTTAAGTGGTTCATATTTTGTTACTTTGTTTAGCTCTGATGCATCTTGTTTTTTGCACTATCCTCTTTGCTGCAAATTTCCCCACTGCGGGACTAATAAAGGAATATCTTATCTTAACTTCGCAGCAACTTATGTCTTACAAGTTAATGGAATTAATATGCATTGTTTCCTTTTTTTTTATCCCACAAGGTTTAGCAGTGTTGCATCTTACTTTTAATTCACAAATTCCAAATTGTTTTAAAACGTTGATAAAGATTGCTTTTAAAATGTACTGCATTTACTACCAGACTTCCTAAGCTTTGCAGTGCTAGACTATATGTCCAGAATTGTTGGCTGTAGCTTTGAGTTCCCCACATTCTACCTAACAAAAGTCTTCTTCTGGCCACGATAACAAAGACTGTCAGTCTGATCCTACATCCTATCATATTCTGTTAATCTTATAGCTGCACCACCGTCTGTATTTATGACTGAACCTTGATGTGCCGCTCCTGTGACCTCTCAAGCTGTTGATGGAAGTGCAAATCCATTCTCGCATCAACATTTTACACTTCAAAGCTCGCTCGGATTACTTGTGACAGTCAATCGCAAGTCCTCTTCCTGTATTTCACACGGTCCTGCCATCTCTCAGTTTCCATCTGCCTCACCATTTCATCTAATACTGTGCATCGGATTCATTACTGCAAAAAAAACCTTCAAACCCCACTGCCGCATGCTCATTTACATCGTTCAAGTTTTTCACATTTTAAATCAGACATCGCTGGCTGTCCTCATTGGTGATGCATGTTTGTCTCAAAAGAATTCGGGGTCACATAATAATGACGCATAGGTAACAAATGTTTGCAGAACTTGGGCTATGCTAAAAATTATGCAAGACAAGGACACATGTGGAAATAGACTGTCTATATGGCTATACTGCATTATGCACGGGCCATAGAAAATCAATAAAACTATGAGATTAAACATAAACAGTGAAATTTTACATAAGTCAAATATGACAGAGATGTTATTATGTAAATGTATACATTTTTATTAAAAGATATGTTCACAATCACATTCTCTGACATGATCCCAAAACTTTCATAAAATTAATATTCATACAATATATTCCATGGCTTTTAATGGAGCAACACAATCCTTATATCCCCTAAAAAAAAATCTATTAACTTTACTTAAAGGACAAGCGCCGTCTGGAGCAGAATTACATTACATTTCACCAATAAACAACAACTCTCGTCAGCATGCCCTCCTTATTACCACCCAGGTAGCCATGCGTTTCCTTTAGCTGGACCGAGACACAGGTTTCAAGGTGGTGACGACACAAGCAGGCTGTAAATCACTCTAATTGGCTTCCCCGCCTCTGCCTAAAAACGAGGCAGGAGCCAATGCAATGGCTGCCCGGGCGCCATGGCGACAGCTGTCTCCACATAATGCAGGTTGTTATCCTGATGCCATCCGCCAAATTATGCAGTGGATATGGTAGGAGGTGCGCATCGATCACAATCACGTCAAAATGTGTTTTCTTTGCAACATCTGCTCCCATGTTGTCTGGGTATCACCTCGTTAAAAGGGCAATGATGGAGCTGGCACCGTCGAAGGGGACATTGCATTTGAGAGCCATGAAAAGGATCGGGAAAAAAAACAACCGCACTGTGTTTATGTGTGTGTGTAAATAAGAAGACACAAACCAATTTGAAAAAGTATGTTTTGTGATAAGAGACAATTCTATTCACAATAGCACATTGTTGTATTCTTAAATTAGAGGCTGCTCATAAAGATAGCGTTTTATGATTCTCACTTTGTCGCCAAAAGAGTGTCTGTTGAATACACATCAAGGCTCCGTTGTCTAATGAGGGAATGCGGCTAATCAAGATGTACCGGAGTGATTTTGTTTAGCTGCATAATGCAAGTAAAGTGATGAATCACCGAAAGAAGCAAAACATTTGAATTACTGAAAGTGAGATTAAAAAGCCAGAGGAGCCCACTCCAAAGGAAATAAAGAAGAAAAGAACAATAACAGAAGTGGATAAGAAACTAAATGAAAACAAACTCAACATACAGGAAAAGAGTGAAAAAATAAACAATACAAAATTAATTCAGTTTAATCTGGAGCAGGAAAAACAATGAAGTTGATGCGTGGTGTCTGTGTTTGCAGTTTCTACATCGTTTTCAGGCCTTGATACTTTTCATGGTGTTACAGTTGAAAAGGAGCATACTATTATTTGCCAACATTCTTCTGTTCGGGATTTCATATCTAAATATTTAGCACCGTGTGCATCATCATTACAAATTGCTTAAATCATGAGACATAATCCAGCCAATTGTCGGAGGAAATCAGTATTAATTTAGCTTGGATGACACAAATTAACCCTATTCTAGTGCTCATTTAAATCATCATATTTACTCTTTTCAGCAGTTATGAACACCTTATATATTAGTTCTATGTGTGAACAGAAAATTCTCCAATCAACACATGTCCTTGACAAAGCAATACTTATTTACAGTAGGATTGTTTAGTGTAGAATAACAACTCCTCTGCCAACTGAGATAGGCAGAGTAGAGCTGTGCATTTTTGCTGCGATTCACTTGACACTTCACCTCAGTGTTGTTTTTTTTTTTTGTCAATTATTCCACTTAAATATCAAAAACTCCACTTAATTTTCCACTATGAGGTCAGAACAGTTTGTCAAGTAAATGCTGGTGACTAGTTCTATTCAAGATTTGAAATTACGCCAAGTATAAAAGTGATATTAAAGTGCAACATTTCGGGGGATCTATTAGCATAAAGGGAAGATGATATAATAATTCTGTTTTAATTATATGACCACCTGAAACTAAGAATCATGTTTTCATTAGCTTAGAATGAGCCCCTCATAGACTTCTACACAATCTGACTTCTTTTGCATCCAGAGGAGTCGCCCCCTGCTGGCTATTAAAAAGAATACAAGGTCTAAGGCACTTTTCAGACCCAGAGGTTGCCCACTGGTCTTCCAGAAATGTCCTCATATGACCAAAGAGTCACAGCAGCTCCACAACAAAAGTGAAAAGCAGCAAAAAGTTATCTGCAAGCAGGGTTTTTTAATTCAGCCCATTTTAATGGCTGTCCAGTGTCCCTAACTATGCTTTCAGTAAGTATCCTCAGCTGTCATCCCCGATAACAGTTTGCTTTATAAGCTTCAATTATCCTCACACGGCTTTGTGCAGCAGGCTGACAGTTGTCACCAATTAAATTTACTGTATTAGTTGTCGGTACTTGTAAAATTATAATCAGTGGATAACATTTTGTCTTAATAACTACTCTTCTCCACATTTTAGAGGCACTTCTTTCAATACGAAGCAATGTTTCTACCACTAACATGCCTTGTTTAAATAACCTTGTTCTAACTCAGGGCTCCAACATTGTAACATTTGAGGCAGGTTAGGGAATATTGATAGTTCTGGTTGACGTTGCCAATTCTTCCTCACATTCATTCATGTTCACAATATTGCACTATTCTCACTATATACCAATGACAACAAGGTAAAACAACTTCACAAATGCAGCGGTAATACCTCTGTTTGCTTGCATTTAAAAGGGTGACTAAGAAGTCTGTGTTGCATTAAAAAAGATGAAATGGTTTTAAATAGCCCTGCCATGTCATCATCAATGATTATAGAAATAGACAGCACATGTTGCACATAATGGCTAAATATTCACATTTAACAGTTTTAAATCTTCTCCTTAAAAAAAAAAACAACTGATAGCATCACATAAAAATCACTGAATAAATGGCACTGAAGGAGTAATCTCTCTCTTTCTGGCTCCGGATTGCAAAGAAACAGCTCTCCCGCTTCCCTCATTCAGCATGTTGTTAACGTAAATATCAATTGTTCTCACTTAAGCAGCAGCTTTTCTCCACGGTGCTGCTAGGGCAGCTTGTTAGAGGACTGCAAAAACAAGGCCAGTGTGTACACAGTTGTTGCCTTGAGTAATGAGAGCCAGAGATGTCTATTAAAAATCTATTAATTGCACTGCAGCTCGTCAAGAACAGCGGCCATTGTTGAGTGAAGGTTTTTTTTTTAATCAGGTGGGATTCAAATGTAAAACAGGAACAGAGAATCACTCTTACACCGTTGCCTCGTGGCTTATACTTTACAAGTCAGTGTATATTATAGCCAAGGACTCTTTAAAATATTCATGAGCCCACCGAGGTTTGAATTAGACATGTTAAAGTGCGCCAAGTGTACAGCCTTGTTGGAATAGGACAAACAAGCGGGAGCTTCGAGGGATCATCATGATTAAAATTTTGTCAGACATTTCTGCCTAAGGAATATTTAGGAGAAGTTTTCAAGATATAGTTGCAGTGAATGAACAGTATATAACTAGAAGTAGTTCAAGCCACTTTGACTCTGCCCTTCTTGGAGTACCCATCTACAATGAATAAATGAACAAAGAAATTATGTTTTGGGGTCTTGAAGAAAGTCTAAAAGAATATTATAAACTAAGTTAATAATGTATAAAAAAAACTAAAATGATCTTGAATCAGATGACAAAACAACAAAATGTTCACCTTTGCATAGCACCTCTAGGACTTCTCATCAACTTAAAGGAACAGTATGAAGCATTTAGGGGAATCTATAAATGACATATAATATTAATATAAGTATAAATTAAGTAAGTATGTTTTCTTTAGTGTATAATCTGAAAATACCAATCGTGTTTTCATTACCTTAGAATGAGCTGTTTATATCTACATATGGAGCGAGTCCTCTTCAGAGAGCCGGCCGCCATGTTTCTACAGTAGCCCAGTACAGACAAACCAAACACTGGCTAGATAGGCCCATTCGCGTTTTCGCGTTGGCCACCGTTTTTCTTCTACACGCTTGGCACACGGGAGAAGTTTCAGTTGGTTGCAATCTGCAACCACACCGCTAGATGCTGCCAGATCCTGCACACTGCACCTTTAAAGGTTGAGGACTATGGGACACTGTCACAGGAAGTAAGAACGTGGACATTGAGTGAACATTGTTTTGTCAACTGCTATTTGTAAAGTTATAATTACATTTGATTTGATTTTCATGAAATCAAATCCTGTTTTTTATTAGAGTTTATGGTCGCCATTTTGTCGGCAATTAACTGCATTTACATTCTGTAATGTACTTCATTGTGTATTCTTTTTAATTGTTTGTGGCGGAGTCCACCATTCCTGCTTTTGATTGAAAATGTCTGCTTATACATGACGCACTCACAGGAAATGATGCAGTATGTAATCCAGTGTTACTAATTTTATATTAGTTCGCAGTTGCTTAAAACCATGCAAATTTGTTTGGCTGCACTGTAAACAACCTGCTGCTCTTCTGTTGTGTTCCTGACAAAGCAGCAAAATAGAGTGTTTGCTGTGGTATATTAACGGCACTTGTTATATCAACCGAGACTGAAATAATTGTAATTGCAATTTTAAGGTTGAGAATGAACCGTCCAGCTCAACTATTAAGTTAACGTGGATGAGAGGTGCCC